>JAUZST010013667.1:0-63806 GCA_034779995.1 Parotocinclus haroldoi
AGCGAGTTCATTGACCTGGCAGCGAACGACGCTAAAACTCTTCCTTAAATAGGGAAAGAAGCAGGTGTTCGCCATCAGGTCTTAAATTAAGCGCTAAATATAAACCGCCTCACCGATCTCTCTGTAAAGACAATCGGCGAGGCAGCTTTCCGGGGACAAGGTAGGAACCCTAACGTATATAGATTTGTTTGTTCAATTTTGGGGGCAGAGAAATTCAAACGTCCCTTCAATGCCCAAATCGTTCGAGCGAAGAGACGTACAGATTCCGAGGTTCCAGTGACCTTTGTATAATTGTGCTTAAATAAATGGGTCAATCTGAATCTAAGTTTTTCAGTTTGGGTTTAAGTGTGTAATGTCGGAGAAAGGGTCGAGCCGATCGACAGAGGCGAGCTCGAACCCCATTACGGTTTAAGCATAATTGAGAGTGTAGGGCAGCACAGGGGTTTTAATTTGATACGTGGTCCCCGACGCGCAGCGTAAACGTTAACTGGAATGAATGAGAAGTGAGAAAAGGTCAGAATGACCAGAGGAATGAATCGGGTCTTGTAATTTTCGTTCAAAGTTGCGAAAGAGCGGAAGGTCTCGGGTCAAAATGTGTTGGAAAAAGCTTGCTGTACAATTCGTATTTCTTCCTCTCTAGACGGATACTGCAGCACGGATCAGAGCGACAGGGTTGGAGACGGACCGTGCCACATGATAGAGCGGGAAAGCTTCCAGGTAATCGGAGCATGGCTTTAACGCGCTGCCGTTACGTACAGTGGGTCCTGTAAGTCTAAAGCGTCCCGCGACAAAGCAAGCATTCATTAATCATTACAGACCGTTATAGACACTATTTATGATAGGTCAAATCTTATCTCATCGTAGTGCTGAACGCAGTGCATCGTGACACCCGGCCCCTTCTTACCCCACGCTCTTTCGCTCTCGCCCAGCGTACTCATAAACTGAGTTGATTAGGGGTGTAACGATGCATGACGATGCCAAAAATCTGACGATGTGCAACATGGATTTCGTTCTCTTTATTGACATGTAATGCAGTTGCGTCTTTTGAACACCAGAGGGCATCTGAAGCTGTTTGACACTCCTATAGATGTTTGCTCTTTTTAAATGCTTTTTTAAATGGGTGATAACGGCGTCTCAGCCCACAAAAGCTGCTCAACAAAAACAGATTACCTTCGTTCAATGTGATTTAGTGTTTCTAGTTATGAAAGTTTTTTTTTTTTTTAATAGGGGGACTAAAGTGTTTTGTTTAAATATGTATACAAGAATATGTGCTGTTCTTCCTCCGTTCTCGTTGCTGCTCCGGTTATTTTCTTGCTCCGTTCGGTTCGACGTGGTCTTTGCGCTGCCGCATGCAAGACCGTAATCTCGCGCTGTGTGGCAAATATTTACAGTCGAGTGAACGAGATGTGTGTTCATTTTCACCCCGACGTTCTGTAATAAAAGCACTTTTATGCTGGCCTTGTGCGATATTTTGACACTTCCGTACCGTCCCGTGACCGCAGGGAGGGCGCAGCCGTGTTACGTTTGTGCCACAGTTTTTGGTTTTCGCAGGGAGCGAACGATAAGAGGCACTTCATCAGGTCCAGCAGGCCGGCCGTCGGCTTAGTGGAGCGCACTCCTCAACCCCTGGACTCCTGGGTCTGAGGCCGCGTCTGGTGAGCTCGAGCTGGGACTAATCACGACAGGCTTCTCAGCGACACCCTGGTACAAAAGTACGGTTTTGTGACCTTTGTTGACTTTCCTTTTCAGAAAGACACCTGATTTCTGAAGGCACGACAGGCGAAAGAGGAGCCGTTACACTATTCCACGGGTTTGATCAGCACCGTTAGAGTACAGATAACGGCCTTTTTTTTTTTTTCTTTCTTTCTTTCTTTCTTTCTTTTTTTTTTTTTTTTTTGAAACAGTCGACTGTGTGCGTTCCTGCCATGCTGTGTTTCTCACCGACCTGCTAAGCTCTCCTGCTTTTAACTCATCCGATAGCTTTACTCCTGTACTTATACAGTATGGTACGATCCCAGTATTGGTTAATATTTGATCGATTTATTTTCTTCTTTCTTTTTTTTTCCTCAAAAGACCTTGTACAATAGTGAAAAACTCTAGCCCACATAGACCAGCGTTCTTGTTTGTTCGTTTTTTATGTACAGCAACGAGATGTAATTATGGATATTAAATGTGACTAGTAGTCAAGAAAAACGATCACAGACAAATCATTGTGCCATATTAGTCAAACAAGTACTTCTTACTTGATTGATTTGCTTCGATACATCAGTGTTTTAACTGCTTGGAAATAAAATGGCTTTTTATCCTAGTCTTGTGATTTTGTGATTAAACAAATGGGCTGTGTGATTCGTTTATTTTAGTGGGGAATTAAATAAAGGCATCCATTAATACCCCGTAACTTACTCTCATATTAATATATAGCCCATAATAGAAACAATCTGTATAAAAAAAAATGTTTTAATGTAATTGACATGTAGTTATTTTTAATCAGGAGTTTTAGTTGGGCCTGGATGTGACTCCTGTCCTGGTCAGAAGGCACCACGGGAACGGGAATCCTGATCCTTACAGTGGTGGGCAGCTTCTCAGGAGTACCTTGTGTAATAAACTAAGAGTAAACATGGCTTTAGAGGCAAATTGGACATATCAGTGGATTGCATCATGAAATGGGTCTAAATTAATGCGATATCCACCGTTTTTAATCATATGCATGCTCGCTGCATCTGGACATGCTGTGAATTTTAAAGTCCCATGCAGAAAACATAAACACACATACACAGATCAGCCAGGACAGTCAAACCAAGCACAGATCGAATTAGAAATGAGGTTAATTATCTGGGTATGGTAAGAGCAAGATAAGATATTGGATGAATTTGAGGGTAAGTGAGGGTAAGTCTGTTCACGTAGTGGACGTGTTTGATAGTAAAGACCTGAGCCACCTTAACCCGAACAAGGACCTAAACAACCTACCGACTGAGACTACCCCCAAAAAAGGGACAAGCCAGCTGGTGACAAGGGTGTTGGAGGCGATGCACGAGAACAACGAATCCGATAACGAATGGACACGAGCTACAGAAATGATTCAGTGATTTTAAAGCAGTACACGGGATATTCCACTAGGGGGAGCCGCTGCAGCGTTTTGCACACTTGAACGTCCACCAAGACCTCATGATAAATTTCCTTAGATCAAAAAATATATATTTTTGCACATAATTAGTTAAAGAAAATTAAACGTATGCATTAAAAATGTATATATGTTTTTAATTAATACGATTAATTTTATATTTATATATATATATATATATATATGTATATATATATTGCTGTTATTGTTGGTGATGTAGGTGTTATCTATTGTTGTTTCTGTTAATGGTGTTGGTGTGATTATTATTTGTATTGCTTTTATTATTGTTGATGACGTTTCTAATGTTATTATTACTTTTGGTGTTGTTGTTGTTGTTGTTTAACTCGATACAATATCTGCATTATTAACGCGTCTTTTAAATCCTGGCGCTTTTAAAAGAAAACTAAACTCAACCACAACTGACGTTTCACCAAAAGTTTTAACACCTTGAGATAAACTGAGCTGAGAGAGAGAGAGAGATAGTGTGTGTGTGTGTCTACATTGATCTATATTTTATTCTTAAAGAAGATGAGGGTTAAACCGACGGATCAAAGCAGTAAGAAGGTTAGAAGCCTGAGCATGACAGGTAACTTTATCCATTTTTAATGAATGAAATAACTGCTGAATAATGATGCTACTAAATGAATACATTAAAATACCGTTGGTCAGTAATCGTTTAAGAAATTGTTAGTTTAGGTAAAAAACAATGGTGTATTCCGCTGTTATATGTTCTACACAGGTCACGTGGATTAAGTGGAGTACGTCCTTTGTATTTAAAAACAAGACTACAAACTTAAATACGAATTTTCTATATATTCTAAACTCATTCATTCAGTAAATTATGTTCATATCCAGTTCAGGATTGCAAGATGTTTTGGGTCCGGCAACACTAGATAAAACTGTGTCACATTTACAACTTTGTGCACGAACTAACCTAAAAAAAATGTAGTCAGATCTACAGTAAGGCTGGTTCTGTCCCAGAGATTTTCACCCGACCCTCATTTGACGTGGGGTGGCTCGGTGGGAAGCACTGGGTTCCCGCCGCAGGTAGGATGGTCTGGGTCCCCTCTGTGTGGAGTCTGCCTGTGTCTGCATGGGTTTCCTTCAAAGGGCATGCATGTTAGGTTAATTGCTGTCTCTAAAAGTGCCCCTAGTGTATGAGTGTGTGCGAATTGGTGACCTGTTTAGGGTTCTTCTGCCTCATGATGTGATTTCTTTTTCTGCATGTATGTTTTTTGGCCAATATCAATATCACCATGTGCAGTAATAGCTCAGTTCTTCCACTCCAATGTGCATCTACAGATCTCGTTTCACTCGTAAAATCTTCACCGTCTGCTGGGAAGAAATCGACAGGAGGGCAAGGACTTGTTGCTAAGAAGACAAACACAGATCCTCACCAACAAGACAAACCCAATCGACCTTGTTATTCACCACGCAGGTCTTCACTAACACCATCAGCGTCTTTATTAACATTACCAGGATGTTCACTAACACAACCTCACATAGCTAGAGAGAAAGGATCTGCTCCTGTCCAGATAACTGACCCAGTATTTGCCCCTGCCCAGTCCAGTGACCCTAGGTCTACTCTTGCTCAGGGCAATGACCCAAAATCATGCCCCGCCCAGGGAACTAACCCAAGACTTGCACCTGTCCATGGCAATGACTTAAGATCTACTCCTGTCCAGAGAGGTGACCCAAGGCTTGCCACTGTCCATGGAAGTGAGTTAAGTTTTGCCCCGGTTCAGGGCAGTGACTCAAGATCTTTCCCTGCCCAAGGCAGCAACCCAAAATCTACTTCTGTCCATAGAAGTGACCCAATGCTTGCCCATGTTCAGAGCAATACCACAAGTCTTACTCCTGTCCATGGCAGTGACCCAAAATGTTCTCCTACCCAGAGAATTGACCCAAGACTTGCACCTATTCAGAGCAATAGCGCAAGATCTACTCCTGAACAGAGCAGTGAACCAAGGCGTTTTGCCGTCCAAGGCGGTGACCTAAGATCTACTCCTCTTCAGGCAAATGACCCCAGATATTTCCCCGTCCAGGGAGCTGACCCAAAATTTGCCCCTTTTGAGGGCAGGGACCAAATATCTCCTACTGTCCAGAGATCCGACCCAAGCCTTGTCCCTCTCCAGGGAAATAAGCCAAAATTTGCCCCTGTCCAGGGCACTGACCCAAGATCTACTCCTGTCCAGAGAAGTGACCCAAAAGTTGTCCTTGTCCATGGAAGTGACCTAAGATTTGACCTGTTTCATGACAGTAATGCAAGATCTACTCCTGTCCATGGCATTGACCCAAAATTGACTCCTATCCAAGGCAGTGACCCAAGATCTACTCCTGTACAGAGAAGTGACCCAATATCTACCCCTGTCCAGCAAAGTGGCTCAAAATTTGATCCTTGTCAGAGCAGTACCCCAAGATCCACTCCTTTCCAGAGAAGTTACCCGATGTTTGCCCCTGTCCAAGGAAGCGACTCCGGATTTCCCCCTGTTCCGGCCAGTGACCATAGATCTACTCCTGTCCAGGGAAGTTCTGCACCTCTTCAAAGAAGTGACCAACGATCTGCCCCTGCTAAGGGAAGCAACCAACGATCTGCCCCTGCTAAGGGAAGCAACCAACGATCTGCCCCTGCTAAGGGAAGCAACCAAAGATCTGCCCCTGCTAAGGGAACCAACCAAAGATCTGCCCCTGCTAAGGGAAGCAACCAAAGATCTGCCCCTGCTAAGGGAAGCAACCAAAGATCTGCCCCTGCTAAGAGAAGGTACAGCTATTCAGATACCCCTCCCTGTCAGGACGTAAAGTCAGGTCAGGTGAGCAAACCATGCAGCATGTTATTATCACGAAGAGTTCGCTCTCTGTTGCTGCGCACCTCCAGTTCCGACTCGACCCCCTCACCACCACGACGCCGAGTACGCTCTTACCGCACTCGCCGTTACAGAAGCCGTCTGTGGTTATACCGAATGCTGGCAGTCCAGAGGAGGCAAATTCGGCTTATCCAGGAGACAGACAAGGCCATGGCCAAGGTCGGTGTAGAAAAGGGCTTATTTGATCTGAAGTTTGTTCTAACTGTCCCTGTTAAATTGGTAAACTAATTTTTTATTGGTTTAACAGTTTTTATTAGCACTTTCTCTACTAGGTATAACTATAACTGCCCACATTGTTGATGTTGTTTTTCTTCCACATCAGGCACTTGAGTCTTCCTCATGCACCCCTGAATGCCTGGGTAGTCTCAGTCGAATAAAAAAAAGAAAGAGAAGCTCGCCATCAAGCCAGAGTCCTCCAGAAATGAAGAAGCCATCACGTAAGAGCGGTCGACGGTTGTGGCGTCGCCAGCTGGACAGCAGCAGCTCAGACTCCCCAGTTTCAGAGAAGAGCACCGTCGTGACTCCCGTCTGTGCATCTGCTGCTGGTCCAGAGCGCAAACCAGGGCTAACGCAAAGCAAGCCCAGGAAAACCAGAGTTACGTTCTCCGAGAAGAAGTCAGTCGCAACAAATTGTACCCTGTTAGACTTTGATTTTCTTGGAATTGACAGCAACGTAAAGAAAGCGACTACAAAAGCTACTCCTTCTGGGATCCTGAAAACGGTGAAATTTAGTGACTCGTCGAGCCCCGGGTCGCCACATGTAGCACGCCTGCAGCTCTCCGATTTCCAAAACAAGCTACGAATGCCCAGCACTCCGCATGTCTGCAAGTCCAGCAAAGCGGCAAAATGTCCCAAAGGTTCTGCCGCAACCAAAGGACAGATGCAGTGTAAAAACTGCGTTGAAGCGACGGGGAAAGGCGCGGCAGATAAATCCGGCGTGACTCCGAAATCACTGTGCTCTGTTAAGTCAGCACCCAAAATGGTTCCCTTAGCAAAATCTGCTCCAAGAAGCTCGAAAAAAGGCAAAAGTATCAACCAGACAACTTCACAGATGGACACCAGATTAGAGATTCGCCCTCAATCGACCAAAATGTTAAAGAAGAACCCTGCGACGGTTACTCCACTGAATAAACCCTTCCGAAAACCAGACACACCGAGACCAAAAAGCTGCGTTAAAACTCCGGAATGGAACAGAGCTCTTGAACCAAAGACGACTGTTCAAGACGAACCGAAATGTGTAGGATCTCCAAGGTGCGAGCACCTCATTGCACTTCTTCAAAACCAATCCATCAGCAAGATTACAGCGGGGCTCTTTAAGGAAAACGTCCTCAGCGGCAACAGTGGAGCTCTGCGAGGTCCAGTACCGGACACGCCGGTCCCGAGTGGGGTCCGAGGTAAAAGTTATATATGATTGTTTACGAGTTTTGCAAAAAAAATATTAAAGGCAAGCACTAACATCTACAGTCCAGTACTGTGCAAAAGTCTTAGGCCACCATTAGATCAGCTACACCACAACAGTATGGCTGTTTCTCTGTCTCTTTATTAGAATGCAATTAGACAATAAATTACATTTGTATGCAGCATTATAACGCCCAGGCCTGCTATTGGGTGAATATTTTAGATTGTTTTGAGAAAAAAAACAAGTCCAGAAAATCAGAATCAACCCTCAGATACAATTAATGAGTAGATAGCTATTAGACAAAGCAAGACCGATTTCCTTTACATCCCCAGATGCTGCACCGAGAGAGCCGGTGGAACCACGGGACCTTAGCACCCCACGTCCCTCCACAAACACCCAAACGACCCCTGAGTCGTCTACCGTCTCCAGCCAAGTGATGAGCCGGGCCGTGTTAAGCACCATGAGCTTCCTCATGAGCGTACAGTCTGCTGAGCCTGACTCCATCAGCATCGTCTGTTCACGTCCTGACCCCTTCAGGGTACCAGGATTCCTGGATACCAGGAATCAGAGGGAGAGCCTGGGTCAGGGAGAGTGCCAGTACTACGCTGTTAGCATCAAGCCTCTGGACCTTCAGGCGTCCCGAAACCAGGAGTCGTGCCATTTTGTCGAATGCAGATCCAGCTGCTCAGCAGAGGTGAGATCTTTTGAAGAAAAGAAGGCAGGCCAATTTAACAAATGTAGCAATAGTTACAGAGTAGATGCAGATACTCAGGATTCAGATACTCTGGAAAGTTTATGAAGGTGAATAGAAGAAGGTTAGAAGGTTAGAACGGCCACATTACGCAAGCTTCTTTTGAGGTGACTTGTTACAAAGTGTACTGTTTTTGCACTGGATTGATCCAGATGTTTAAAAGGTGCGTATATTTAGGGAGGAGATAATGCCTCACAGCGTTTGGAGACACCAGCTCAATCCAGAAACGGCTAAGAGGGAGGACAGCAGCCGAGCCAAACGGCCGTGAGATGTAACGTAAACGTGCCTTATAAGCTTAAAAGAAGATGTTGTACTTTTACACCGATTTATGCGTGAAGCTTGTAGTCTTATTTGAAATATTTTGAATTTGAATGTAGTCTTATTTTGAAATTTTCCACACGTAGTAGGCAAATTTTGTACATGTTGTTTTTATGAATGACCACAGGAGGGCGTTGTTGCACAAAGTGGAAACTACGCGTTTGCTAATGGATTTAAATAAAGAGTTTGCACTTTTTCCACCTGCTCACGGAATCTCTGTCACATAACTTTATACTGTAATTGGATAATAATTAAGGTGGAAAAGGCATGTTATAACAGGCGCCATTGGCGTAAACTCAAATTAATCTTGATTTTCTGTATTTCTTTTTCGAATATCTCAGGTGTAACGTTAGAGACCAGGCACAGAGAACAAATACTCTTTCAGTATTCCACGTGGTTTTAAATTAATGTTTGAATTTTTGTACCTTAAATTGCAATTTCATATCTGTACAGGACACTTATTTCATAATAAAATGCTTTACTGTTAATTATATTCATTACTTATACATGTAATGTTCTGGGGCCCAAAAATGGCACGCATTCAGTGAAATGGCTCAAATGCTTAGTTCATTGTGCTGTTTGGCATGTATTTTTGGGGAATATGGGTTCAGTAATCCCAAAGACATGCCGGTAAGTAGACTAAAGGTGCCCCTGGATATCCAAACAAACAGGTAAACAGCTTTTATGTTGATTATAGAGAATTCACTGCCTCTATTTAAAAAAAAAAAAAAGCAGTACAAATCTGTAAATTTCTGGCAACCACAGGATGCGTCGTATTTTTAACCGCAATATTCGTAACGTTTTCGGGTATTAGATTTTCAGTGTTAAGGCTGGGCAGTGTTTAAACGCTAAGCGTTTTCACGAGTGGTGAACTCCACGGCTCGCGCCTCCCGCGCTATAAGAGGGCCAGGGCCCAAGCGAGCGGCAACATCTCCAAACTTGTCAGCACGACGAGGCTGACAGCTACGTCCTGCCCTCTGTGTTGGATCACAAGATCAACAAGGACAAACCTGTTTGTTCTTCTCTCTCGCCCCACGACCCTGCCACCCACCACCCACCACCCCCCGACCTGTCAATCGGCAAGAAAACGAGGCACAAGTTCCCCAGACTACCCAGGAGCACGAGAAAATTTCGCCTTATCACCCCGTTCCTACTTTGATCTGGACCCATGGCTGTTCCAGAGATGTCCACGCTCAGGTATGGTTGGACCGTAATGCTGTGTATCTGGCTGCCTCGGTGGGGTCAGGCGAGCCCAATTCCGCCCCTCAAGGAGCCAAGGTCGTTCCCAGGAGAACTTGACATGGCGGATCTGTCAGTGCTGGGCCAGGATGATAACGTGGACGTTCAAGCTCTTCTGAACCGGTTCCTCTATACGTTAAATTTGACAGAGCAGGAGTCGGAGACGAGGCCCCAGGCTGCTCGCACTGAGCCACCAGAGTACATGCTGGAACTGTACAAGCACTACGCCAACGACCGCAGCCATGGGCCCACAGCCAATATCGCACGCAGTTTCAAAAACGAAGGTATGTAGTGACGATTTCTTAATGGGTTTTAATGTTTGGAACCACCATTAAATGCAGCTTGGCTATTTGTATGCAACCTGTTTAATTGGTTTGGTCCTGAAACAAATGTTAAACGACGTTAAGCCTCTGCTAACTAGTGACAGGAAGATGAATTTTGTACATTTTCAATTTTTGTACGTGAAATGTGATTAACGTGTTTAAATTGTTCCCAGTTTTTTTTTTTGTTGTTGTAAATCAATCCCGGTTTTTAGGATTGGCGTTAAAGGAAACAATGATACAGCTAAATACAATAAAATTACACAATCTCTAGTCCCAGGGGTTCCAAAGGTCAAACTCAATGTTCCTCAGTTGTTTAAATAAAATAGTGTAGAATTCACAAGAAAGTGTCTCAGTGTAAATGTAACATAGAATAGAACAAGTCTAAGGGCTTTAATGGGTCAAACTAAGCATTCTAGATGTTTCTATGTTGGGTTAACCCAACAATTCAGGATTCTTAGTGATCTGCTAAACAGATCACTCTGGAAATCAGACCCTCAACGAGATCTAACGACATTGTATAATGGTTTGTAATTGCTTCAGCAGTTTAAAAACGAAGGGAGAGCTTTGTAGAAGTCGTCATGGGTTTGAAGGGTTAAGACAAGAGTCAGAGAATCTTAAGGTTTCGAAAGAGTCAGCTGGAGATTTTAGGAGTTTCAAAGTGTTAAGCGAAAAGTTTTGGATTTCAAAGGGGTCAAACGTCAAGTCTGAGTTGCAATGGCGTGAATGTCCAGGATTGTAAGGTTCTTTTCAAAGGCTCCAGGGTTCTGAAAGGGGTGAAACTTGTACTTATTTCCACATTTAAGAAAAAGGTTTGGTTTTAAATAAAGATCTTTTTGGCATTGTAGGCTAAGATATATGTCTACCAGTTTCAGAAAGGTCAAATGATCATTCGTTGCATACACAAGTGTAATATTCCAGAATTCTAAAATGTTAAACAAAGTTCTGGATTTTTAAGGACTTCTGAAAGTCATACTCACTTTCAAAATTGACTGGCTGTAAAATTAACACCCAAGAAGAACTTGTGACAATGACTAGAACTGTAATTGATGGCTTATGTCGTTTTGGATTTTATTGCCATTCTGATACAGGGGACACGGAGGTTTTTTTTTTTATTGTCCTTGTTTGTAAATTCTCCTCAGACTTCCTTCATGCACCTTTGAAACAGCAAAATTTTTTCCATTCCTAAATATTTCCAGATCAAAGCAACATTACACAGGGTCCATTTAGGTCTGTCCCATAAACGAGATGCTGAGCAATTCTTTAAAGCTGGAATTCAGATATGTGATTAGTGTTGACGTTTCGTTTGCAGACTCCACCCCTTATAGGGTGACCAGCAGAGGTGTGAGAACACACCCCCTCATGTTCAACGTCTCTGTCCCACGTCTGGAGCGCATAATCGTGGCCGAGCTCCGCCTCTACATGCTGGTCCATCGCGATCCAGGACGCCACAGCGGTGTTGACTGGAAGGTAACCGTGTATGAGATACAGGGCGAAGGCGGGTCTTTGGTCTGGCCTGAGGGTTCCAGACCGGAGAACGATCTGATTGGAATGCAGGAGCTGGTGGAAAGGCACGGCCGGCGCAAGGACAGCGGGTGGGAGGCGTTTGACCTGACCGCCGCCGTCCGCCGTTGGGTAGAATCCGACAACGCGAATCACTGGCTGGAGCTGCACGTCGAAAGCACGAGTGACGACGTCGTGGAGGACCAGACACAGCAGGAAGGAAGGCAAGGAGGAGGCGTGACCTTAAAGAGCCTGGACATCGAACGAAATTCGGGTGGAAAGCACGAGCCGGTGCTGATTGTTTTTTCAGATAAAGAGAGCGACCGCCCGGAAAAGGACCTGCTCCCGGAAGACGGCGGGCTCGCCGATCTCGGCGGCCTGTGGGCGGATGAAAAGGAAGACGGCGAGGAGCAGCAAGACGAGGAGCTCCTGATGCAAATGCGCTCCAACAAGATCTACGATAACGGCCCTCGGACTCGCCGCAACGCCAAGGCGAACCCGTGCAAAAGGACTCAGCTGTACGTCGATTTCAAGGACATCGGCTGGGACTCGTGGATCGTGGCTCCGCCGGGCTACGAGGCCTACGCCTGCCAGGGGGAGTGCGAATATCCGCTGCTCCCGCAAGTCACGCCCACCAAGCACGCGATCGTCCAAACGCTGCTCAACCTGAAAAGCTCACACAGGGTGTCGCGGGCGTGCTGCGTCCCCACCAAGCTGGACCCCATCTCCCTGCTGTACGAAAACGAAAACGGCCAAGTCATTTTCCAGCACAAGTACGAAGGCATGGTGGTGGCCGAGTGCGGCTGCAGATGAGGGGCGACGCCCGTAGACTCTCTCACCGATGGGCAGATCGCGCACAAGGAAACACGGACAGGCCGTCGCACCACGATCAACAACGATATTGCCTTATGAGTGATCAATAGCAGGAAACCTAGTATTATCGAAAGTACGCCAATGCATGCTGCTGTGCAAAATATCATCACGGGACGTGTCAAGACGGTTATGTGGATTTCACTTGATGTAGGGTACTGTGCAAAAGTCTTAGGCCACCTTTAGATTTGTTGTTTCAGCAATGGTAATGACGGCATATAACGATTCCAAAGTTTCAAACATGGAGTCGTCACCCCATAATCATTTTCACCCTGTTCCCCTTCGGAAAAGTGGTTTCTTGGCTGCTTTCCTTGCAAAAAAGACCTTTCCTGGCATCCCTATGAAGCTCCCAGATGCTGCTATTGCTCAAGTGTAAGGGGAGGTCACGCTAAACACTCGTCCCTGTACAGAAGCCTACAGGAGCTGTTTTTCAGATGCAAATGTCTTGTATTTTCTGGTTGTATTGCAAGATAATAACAAGACTGAGAAAGAATTATTCTTTATAACGATCATGGCTAAAACCATGGGATACCTAATCCAATGGTGGCCTCGGACCTTCGCACGGTGCTGTCTGCTTTTTGTGAGTTAGCCTAGCGCTCTTTTATTGCAGTAAGTTTGGAAGCCCTGTTTTCCCGAACCAGTTCAAAGTCAGTTCACGTACAAAATCCATTCATTCATCGGGATTTCAAATCTAACAAGAATTAAAGGAGGAAATGAATGTCTGAGGAGAATACGAAGAACTTTTAAAATGCTGCATGCACACGTACCTGGTAACGAGTAAATGAAAACCCAGCAATACATCACCCAACATCTTACAACACCTTTGTACATACAGTCTGTCACGTAATAATTATTGGAATTATTTTAGGAGCTGCTCTCTACCTAGTCACTGACATATATGGAAAACTGAACGCTCTGGAAGTTCGTTCGGATAGACTCGCATTCAAACAGCTCAGCGTGTATTGGCAAGAAACGTGAACCTCAATGGGTTGTCTTAGTACAAAGCATTTTCCCAGTGGTTATTGGATTTTGCCCAGCCCTAAAGCGATTAAAAGCTTCGTAGTCACATGGTGTCATCTGCAAACCAGCCAAAACTACACGCTCCATTACTTACAATACCTACATGGCTCAAACTCTAGGTCTGTACGTCTTCAACACCAGCCTGATCACCTGTTCTAAAGCTGATATTGCTTCATCTTTACACGCATGTCATTTAGCAGACGCCCTTATCCAGAGCGACTTACATTTAATAAAGTCTTACAATCCAAGCAATTGGGAGTTGAGGGCCTTGCCCAACTGTGGCAGAGGTGGGATTTGAACCCTGGACCTTCTAGTCCGTAGTCCAGTACCTTAACCACTAGGCCACCACAGTGCCGGAAATAATTCACTCAGAGGACAAAGCGTCAAATCAAACATTCAAAAAAGTGCAAACAAGAAATAGAGATGCTGTTCAAAGAAATAGAGAACAGGAAAAAAAAAAGTATTTCCAGTAACTAAACTGTTTTTGGTAAATGTTTGCTTAGCTTGTCAACTCCTAAACAGCTTAAGACCTATGGTAAGGCTAAAAACATTCAATGCCATAATCTTTCCAAAAAATATCACTTCTTGTTGCCAAAAACAAGATAATTCTTAAGAGTATTTGGAGAACATGAAGTACATTTAGGAAGGTTTTCTTTCTTAAAACAATTTTGTGAATCTGATCCCTGGAAAAGAACAAAAGCCAGTCCATGTTTCCGCCCATATAACCTAGTCAGGTATTTTAGCCTAAGCTAAGTGATCCTGTCTGACAATAATTACATCAAAGACAAAACTACTTTACTGGTCAATATTGAATCTTTCTTATACGTAAAATAATCTAAATGTGCATTAAGAATGAAGCACCCACTCAGTTTGTTGCAACCACCAGTAAAACGTTTGGTTTTTTTTTTGCTCAGTGTCACCTGGTGAGATGGAGCAATACCTGGTGTGGGACGTAATTCAGCAGAGAGTATAAGCAACTCAAGACGATCGTCACTTCACCAGAGATGGGATACGAACTGGAGTGGCTCAGCTGATTCCAATGATTTTCCTGGTTCATATCCCACCTCGGGCGAGTTAATGATTGTCTCTTAGTTTGCACATTCTCTCCAGGTTATTCCCCTGTCCCTGGGTCTCATGCAGGGTTCTCGTTGTCTTAGTTCCTCCAGGCCAGCCTGGGGGTCCTGGTTTGTCTTTCTGCCTCGCCTCCACCTTCAGTTTCTGGAATCCACTGGAGTTCCTTAGGTCTGTGTGGCCCCATGACTCACTGTTGAGTGGAAATGTCGAGTCAAAGAGATTCCGCATTAAACCTCCCACTCGGCACTGGTTCACTGCTTCAAACCAGTGTGATTTTTGGCCAGGCCGGTGTGATTCCACACCAGTTTTGTCAACAAGATCCAGCTCTACCAACCCAGCCCGGATGCGGTGGAACTTTCTGGAAGAAACGATCAAATAGACACTGCAATCAACCAGTCGACTTGCTTTACACCGATTTTGAGCCGCCTCTCTGGCCGCGTTGTAGAACGTGACACAGTGCATGCACCTGACAAAGCAGGATGATCCGGTTCTCGCAGGTTCCCCTTATTGATTCGACCATAATCTACCCTTCGTTCACGGTCACAAAGTGTCACATGCCATGCGAGCCTCTGCCACACTCTCTTCCACACGGCCGTGATAAGAAGGTGTCAGAGCTGCGAAGCTCGCAGGCCATCACTCAGGATGGGGACCTCAACCCAAGTGGGGTCCGGCCAGAGCGCAGTGCAGATTCCTAAGCTCCGGAAGCGTGCGCTTGCAACGACGCTCACACCTCCAGTCCGCCAGTGGGTCGCTCGTAAGAAATGTGATCTGACCCAGCGTTCTGACCCTTTTGGAGTGTAGCCCCATTGGAAGCTTGCGGTTATGTTAGGCGGAATCCAAGAGTACCTAGCAGCAAGGATAATAAACAGACTTCCTCTAATATCACACTTAAACAGTACAGTCTGTCCTTAGTCTTATAATGGCAACGTTTAACCCCAAGGTGATTGTACGTGTCATATAACAGTTCCATTACCTAAGTTTTTGTTTTTATTTAGCAGTAATTCCACCTACTTTGCAGATGCCATGCTGATGTTAAAGCTACAACAAGACATTCTGTCGTTAGGTCAGTTAACAAAATGCACCGGCACCACAGAAAAACGCTTTTGGTTTCAATTTTAACTTCTGCTCAGCTCTTTTATGCTTGTGGTTGTTAATAAAGTGGAATTTCCGTTCTCTGGTCTTCACCACTGTCTGCTTCTTTGTCTTTTTAATATTCAGAGTGCTTTTAAAAAAAAAAAAATCAGAGTCAAATCGTTGCCGTTTTGTGTATTTCGGTGATAATGTGAAACTGAATAGGGCCCCGGATACAGCCTTAAAGGACATCTACACTTGAGTTTAAAATAATGTAGGTGTGTAATCTTTACAGAAATGCTGTCACACAGTTTTGTTTCCCGCGTGGCTGGGTGCCTACGGTTTTGCGCAACACTGGATGTGGATATCACCCCAGCGTCCTCTAGTGGCCGAAGATGAGCCTGCCATGCTTTATTTTGTTTCACATTCCCTGTGCGCATGCGCAGTTCGCCATATTGGTACGAAAATCAAAGCAGCTGCTGGGCGTAAGATGGAGTATCAATACTGAGCTTCGGCTCGCACTGCCGTTTAAAAAGTAGCATTTTTCTTTTCGCCTTTGCTCTAGTTGCGCGTTTTATTTGCGTCAGATTTTGATTTGCCGCGCGCAGTCGTAGAACCTGTCATATTTCTTTTGTTTTACCGTGTTTTACTCGCACTTAGCTTAGCGTAGATAACTCGCCCAGCAGTGGATTGGCAAGGCTTTCTCTGAGTAACATCGGTAAATATGTCCACCATTTTCACGAATATACATCGTGTTTGCTGTGTAACGGCCGGTAGAGTTTGGTATTTTTCAGGCTAGTTGAAATAAACGGGAAACTGCCGAAAGTTTGTCCTGTTATGTCTCGCTAGTTAACGTTAGCCCGCACTCGCTAGTTTAATGCAGCCACAGGAGTCGATATTGGCTGCGTCTCAATTTGCGCTCGTTTGGACCAAGTAGTGTGCACTAGTCTACGCCGTGTCGCACTAGTTAGTCATAATATTTAGTGTTGTATGGTGTTGTTTGGGTGCGGTGTTTGTGCCTGACTGGCTAGTATCAAACGATCTATTGTAACGACGTAAACAACATTTGAAAGTCGTAACGTTTTAATTATATTCACATGCCATTCAAAGGAAGTTAAACTGTGTTTTAATTCGCGTTATTGGCACATTTTGGGTGGATATGTGTGCAATTTCAGACTATAATACGAACACTCGCAGATTTAACGGTAAACGATGTGTTAAGTCGGCTTATAACATATAAAAGGTTTAAGCAACAACCTTTATAAAATGTTTGCTATTGGAAATCAGCAATTACACTAGACTGACTATGAAGATGCTCACTTTTTTTAGTGCTATTTCTGTCATATTCATAAACATTAATTATTATCTTGCACTTGAATATCAGACCTGCCAATCACTCTACTGGTCTTCATCAACAGAACCCAGTACCACCAGAGTGCAGTAACTCCCTCCATCATTTAATTATTAGGAGATGTTCCTCCAAGGACCTCCCACTGAGGGCGGGTTTAAAAATCTATTTTGTTGTTTATTTTATTACTAAATTAAATATTATTAATTTTACTATTACTGTAATATAATTTTAAGTATTGACTTAATTAAAATCTAGGCCACCCATGGAGGACGGGACCCATTTTGATTCTTGGTCCTCCCAAGGTTTCTTCCTTCTACTTTCTGGGAGTTTTTCCTTTCCACTGTCGCCCTAGGCTCAATTTGGGAATGGCCTTTTAAGATCATATAAGATTTTAAAGCTGCTTTGAGGCAATGGTCCATTGTGAAAAGCATTTTCACCTGATAATGTATCGTCAATTTGTGGATTTTGGAGCCGAAATCGTTGTTTTTTTTTTAGGTTGCGAATTGAATGGACGCAGCAGAGTCCGGCCTGTTGATGCTTTTCCCCTCCTTGAATGTTTGGTGAGACTGTTTGAGCGGCGACGAGACAAAAGGTCCAAATCATCATGTCGATCACAAACACACCGACCAGCAACGACGCTTGCCTGAGCATCGTGCACAGCCTGATGTGCCACAGGCAGGGAGGCGAGAGCGAGACCTTTGCCAAGAGGGCCATCGAGAGCCTGGTGAAAAAGCTGAAGGAGAAGAAGGATGAACTCGACTCCCTCATTACAGCCATCACTACAAACGGGGCCCATCCCAGCAAATGCGTGACCATCCAGCGCACTCTGGACGGCCGGTTACAGGTGAGACGGATTAGGAGAGCGGTGTTATTATGAAAGCTAACTTTGTATAGAGAATAGTCATTTTTGCACTGTAGTGTGTTCATGAATAGCATTATAAAGATTACTACATTACTAACATCACAATATGTTTGTGGGTACGTTAGTAATATTATTATTAGTTTAAAAGTGTTTTTAATGTATTATATATAAAAGTGCTGCGTCATGGACTTTTCTAAAAGGCGGACAAAACCATTCTTTTTTGGTCGGTAGAGGTTCTTCAGACCATCACGACGTTTCTTGAGCCCCACAGTCCGGGTTTCTCTGAATTTGTAACAACGCTGTGTGAGATTGTGTGATCTTTCAGGGTGTCGGTTGTTGAAGTCTGTTGCTATGATACGGCAGCTGTGTTGCCTGGACATCAGAATCATCAAATCCAGCTTCAGTTACCTGTGACCAACAACATCCGCTTAGAAATTTCTGTGTCTAACTATTGAACCACAACAGATATTGCAAATCCGACCGCAGCAATTGATTTCTCAGACAAATCCGGTCGTCTTTGATATCCTACATGACCACCTTCCCATACCTTTATATAAAAGATTACAGGTCCCAAAATTTGGCTGTGCATACGAGGATGGGATGATCCCGTCACGAGAGTGGTTTAGGTGCAGAATAAGAATAAACAAAGAGGAAAATGAACATGCGTAGCACAAACAAAACTAAAGTGTCCCGAGTAGGTGAGCAAAACCCATTGTGATAAGATTGTAAGAGAAAATGGCCTTACTATTTCTGTTTCTAGCGATTTTATTCGGTGGATATATAAAGGCCCACTCCTAGTCCAGACTGACGCCCCTTATGAAGTGACATATGATTTCTCAGCTCTTGGCTTGTTGGAGTTTTGTCATACTACACCGCGTTTGCATTCCTCGTCGGTGACGTTCAGTTTTGGATTACAGGCTGAAGTTTCTTCTCTTTTGTTCATAGGTGGCTGGACGCAAAGGTTTCCCACACGTGATCTACGCCCGCCTGTGGAGATGGCCAGACCTTCATAAGAACGAACTGAAGCACGTCAAGTACTGCCAATTCGCTTTCGACCTGAAGTGTGACAGCGTCTGTGTGAACCCTTACCATTACGAGCGGGTGGTCTCACCAGGTATAGGTCAGTCAGAGAGTTCGCAGTTAACCGTGACCTCTGTCGGTTACGCCACTATAGGTTTCAAGCTCACAGCCTGCGTTTTCTCTTTGCAGACCTGTCGGGACTTACACTGTCGAGCTCCGGTGAGTCTTGGTTCGTTTTTTTTGGCACTGTGTTTGTACCCGTGAAGCATCACACTGTCCATGGTTTTTATGTTTTAGTCGACTGGTGTTTGAGCAGCCCATTATTGAAATTGATGCTGCTTCGTTTTGTCAGTAATTACTAAATTTGCAAAACCAAACATCTCTCTGACCTGTGAGTCGTTCGTGAGCTGTGTTACCATAAAACATGTTCATCCTGAACAACAACGTTGTTCGCTGAATTCATCCTCCTTCTTCTTCTTCTTTTTTTTTTTTTTAAAAAAAGCGTTTATCCCATTCCAGGTCCGTCTGCCCTGATGGTCAAAGATGAGTATGACTATGACTGCCCGTCATCTTTGCCCAGTTCCGAGGGCCACATGCAGACCATTCAGCACCCTCCGGCGAGACCTGGTGCTCAGGAGGCTTTCAGCACTCCTACCCTGCTCTCTTCGGCTGAGGGTAGCAGCTCAGCCTCCACCTCCGCCTTCTCCAGCATCGCAGTGGGATCCACGGGTGAGACCTTCACGTAATGCGCTGGTCAGCAGCCGTTTAAATTTGAAGGGTTAACGGTCAGAACCCGCTCTCGTGCACGGTGGGTGGTGTTTTTTTTTGTATTTTTGTATTTTTTTTAAAGGAAGATCCCAGCTGAGATTCCATTTCTTTTTTTTTTATTCTTTACTCTTATATTTGCTAAGTTTTTGTTTCCATGTGAGGACCAACAAAAGCTGACTGCGTTAAGAAGGCAGGTTATGATACGCGCGTCTTCATCTCTTTAGAACTAAAGGAAAGCGTTTTGCTATTCCACAGGTGGTGCTGATGCATATCTGTTCTATTTCCATCTTCTCTGTCCACAGCTCAGCCCAGCAGCCTTCTCTCAGGGAGCCGTAGCAGTGAGGGGCTGCTGCAGATTTCTTCAGGGACGGGGCAGGGGACGCAGCAGAACGGCTTTCCACCGGGCAACTCGTCCACTTATCACCACAGTAAGATTCCTCGCAGCCGGAGCAGCATGTCTTACACCGGGCGTCCTTACTCTTCTCCATTTCTCCACCATGCATTTCGCACAACCGAAAGCGCCCAAACACTACCCATTGACCTTTTCCCTTTAATATTGTAAACCATTTCTCTGGGGAAACTGAGCTTCATCGAGGACCATTTGTTTCATCTGTACGTTTTAGATGCCACCTCCACTTGGACAAGAGGCAGCAGTTTTACCCCCAGTGTGCCTCATCATTCAAATGGCCACATACAGCACCATCCACCCATGCACCATTCGGGACACTACTGTGAGTTTCACCCTCTGACATCACATCCTAAATCGTTGCTTTTTGGTTTTTTTTTTCTTCCCTTAACTTTTTTAACTTTGTCTTTGTTTTTTTTTTTTATTTCAGGGCCTGTTCACAATGAAATAGCTTTTCAGCCACCGATTTCTAATCACCCAGGTAAGATTCTAATCAGGGCGTTAATCTGTTGTAAAGAAATAAATACCAAGGCTGATAACCGATGCACACTGCTTACATAAATGAGGGGGTATTTTTAAAATGAATAAAATGAAGAGGATCTCGCAATAACTGCTGGATAATCTGTTCCTGTCCATGCCCCCATCGCTGCTGTGTTCTGACACTCTTGGGTGACCCTACACCCCACTGAACATTCAATACAGGGGCACTGTTGTGCAGTTTGACATTATTCTGTTCACCCCCATAAATGTGTCCCTTGCTACTCAGTCACTATAACTGAGTTTGGCTTCTCATTTGCGCAATCGAACAACTCTGACTTTTCTTTTGCTTTTCTGGTTTTCTTGTTGAATGAAAAAAAGCAAATGCTTCTTTTTTTTTTATTGCTTCACATTCATTTTTTGCAAACACCTCTCCGTGTCATCTTCCAGCTCCAGATTACTGGTGTTCCATCGCCTACTTTGAGATGGACGTGCAGGTGGGGGAGACCTTTAAGGTTCCGTCCAACTGCCCTATCGTGACCGTGGACGGCTACGTGGACCCGTCAGGCGGAGATCGCTTTTGTCTGGGCCAGCTGAGCAACGTGCACCGAACCGAAGCCATTGAGAGAGCAAGGTCAGAGCACCGTTTCTCACACACACACACACACACACCCCATGTTCCCACTTTAATCACATTTGTGCTTATGACCAAAGTTCGTTCAGTGTATCAAATGTCATTGTTCATGAGAGAAATTAAGCCCTTTGTTTACAGTCTTATGTGGCAAGTGGTTGTGTACATAGTGCAGCAACAGCACGTTACACGTAGCACTTGCGAGAAAAGAGCGACCGGGTGAGGACTGTGTAAATGAGGCCAGATGAATTGGGATAATTCCGAGGCACAACACGAGGCTTATCCTGATCGGCTGTTCTGCAGGCTTCACATTGGTAAAGGTGTCCAGCTGGAGTGTAAAGGTGAAGGTGACGTGTGGGTGCGTTGCCTAAGTGACCACGCCGTCTTCGTGCAGAGCTACTACTTGGACCGCGAGGCTGGTCGCGCCCCCGGAGACGCCGTGCACAAGATCTACCCGAGCGCGTACATCAAGGTAAGACCGCGAGCTCTCGGGATTGGTATGGGATTGGTACTCAGTGATGGCCGATCGGTGCATGCCCAGATTAGACCGATGCGGCATTAGCGGTCAGCACGTCGAAACATCACGCCCTTGCCCTGTGCAGGTCTTCGACCTACGTCAGTGCCACCGCCAGATGCAGCAGCAGGCAGCCACAGCTCAGGCAGCAGCCGCAGCTCAGGCAGCGGCCGTGGCCGGAAACATCCCCGGACCTGGATCTGTGGGCGGAATCGCACCCGCGATCAGTAAGTGGATTCAGCCATCATTAACTCGGCAGATCAGGAACTGGATTTCTGAAAGCTTTCTTAATGAAAACTGAGAAATTTTTTTCGAAAAATGAGATTATTTACTTAGATTATTTACGTATTTACTGTTATTTTTATTATTTTGGTTAATCCTCAAAAAGAAATCAAACGAAGCGTTCCAAAACAATTTGCGGAGAAATGACCAGCGTGGGAAAAAAAAATCCTCCTTGCCATATACACTGCTCACAAAAATTTGACTGATATGATTATGACTGCTGGATAATCTGATCCTGTCCCTGCCCCACCGCGGTGATGGCCTAGCAAGGCCTGAGGGTAGCCTGAGCACACAGGTGCTCTTATCTGGCTTCCTAAGGTTTCTGCTCTGTTTCAGGTCTGTCTGCAGCCGCCGGGATCGGCGTGGACGATCTGCGCAGACTCTGCATCCTGCGCATGAGCTTCGTTAAGGGCTGGGGCCCCGATTACCCGAGGCAGAGCATCAAAGAGACGCCGTGCTGGATCGAGATCCACCTGCACCGAGCGCTGCAGCTGCTGGACGAGGTGCTGCACACCATGCCCATCGCAGACCCGCAGCCGCTCGACTGATCCCCCGGGCGGCCTCGCGCCTCCCCGCCAGGCAACCGGCTCCGGGCTTTGATATGACGTTTATGATTTTCCACTGCAGTCAGGTAACCCAATGCCGAACGAACTGTGTGACCGAGGACGATCGGAGCGCGCTTACTTACAGACGCTAAACTTTTTTTCCACGGGACGGCAAACAAGGCCTAATCGGCACGATTTTCGGAAAGAAGATTCCAACCAGAAACTGGGCGTGGCTCGGCGAGCCGTCACATCGTTGCCGATCATTGCTGGTTGGTGGATATTGGGCGCGATATAGACGGGGTGCATAAGCGAGCGTTTGTTTGTGTGTTTATTTCCAGGCCACCGACGACGTTCAGGGACGCTCTTGAAGGTAACCGGAGCTTTTCGGGGGAACGGTTTAGGAACTATACTCACGATATGGTATCGACACCATTGGACGTGATTAGGCAAATGTACACGATGTTACTACGTTTTTCACACGCCAACATGTAAAGCTACCTGCGATCGAGTCCTGGATCTGGTTGCAAACCCCGAGCAAGCCTCGAGCGCCTCACGGTAACCATGTTACTCCCTCCGTACTCTGAGAACGTTCGTCATAAATGCCGTCGTAACGATTCCTTGTACCAGTGATATGAAGGGGAAAGCCATTTGTACCTTGATCTACAGCAGTACGAGTACAGGCGTCCTTTAGTTAAACACAGTTATCAATTATAGCACTTTATCGATGTCCCCCCCCCAACCCCCCACCCCCGTCACCAAGCCACGCCCTACCTGCGACATCTCACGCTTCAAGTCCCTGGGGTTTCCGTTCAAGGGGCTTTCTTTCGATGTTCGTCATTTGCAAACGTCTAAATGCATGTTCAAAGGGCTTGCGGCGTTCTCTCGACCTCCCGCAAACCCGCTCCGCCTTCGAGCCTAGACGCCCCGCCCCTGGGAACGGCACCGACTAAAATCCAGCCAGAGGAGAGAACTTGTGTCAGTATTACTTAAAGCCTGTACATGTACTCTTAGGTTTTGTGCTTTAAGTACAAACTGAACTCGAATTTAGACAATCCTGTCGGCATGACTCGTCTTAGATTGAGCTTACGTAGAGTTTCCTTCTTCTTATACGCGGTCGGTCCTCTCCTGTAGCTCTTATGGAACCATGGAGGATTGCAATTCCCACAGGAACACAAACTTGCTCTTTTCAGGTAGATCACTCATTTTATCGATTAACTGAAATGTATTCGAAAGTAGGATGTTGAAAGATTTCCGCCGTCGTGCCGTTTTTGCTTTCTTCCCCACCCGATTTTGGAACGTCACCGTGTGGAGTCGACAGCGGCCGGTCAAAATAACGTGCCGTTCTTAGCGCAGAACAACTGGAAGGATGAGCGATTAATCTAAACGAGTAACGATAGGCACGCTATTTGAATTTGTTAAACAGGCCGTGCATTTTGTTCCTTGTTTTTTTTTTTTTTTTTTTAATACAACCATTCTAGCTTATGGTCAGCATACAGAGGTGAAGAGAATACGACTGACGGTGTGGGACGGGTTGCTTTAAGTGCACCTTCATGGCAGCAGTACTCTCGAACGGCGGTGGGTCCTTACAAAGACGGTGCACGCTGCAAACGTTGTTTAGGAACGGATATAACCATAAATAAAATGACTATAAAGGGCACTTGTGGTTCTTCGTAAATTCAGTTCGGTCATATCGTTCGAGTGTGGTTTGTCACAGGACGCAACTGTTTGTCTGAACTTCTTCATCGACCCATCCTGTCTAGGCAAGAAAGACCCGTGTGGTTCTGCAAACTGCTCAGTCCATTGGTCTTCAAGTGGTTTTCAGTAGACTGGGATTGAGTAAATCGTTTGAGTTCAGTTCGAAAACTGTAATTCTACATCATTCAGCCATAACGTTAAAATATCCTAATACTGTGTAGGTCCCCCTCGTGCCAGCAAGGCTCTGATTCCACAAGACCTCTGAGGGGCCCTGGGGGGCGATCCATGGATCCATGGTGCCCCCCATTCTATCTAGCATGAAGATTATAGCAGCGGATCCGTTACGCACTTGCGGGGGCACCATGGATCGGACTCGTTTGTCCAGCGCATCCCACAGAAGCTTGATCTGACTAAGGTGGTGAATTTGGATTCCAGTGCAACACCTTGAACTGTTGAGTCAGCAGTGCGGCAGGGCGTATAATCCTTGAGAGGGGCATTATGGAATACTGTTGCCATGACAGCAAAAATTTAGGTCGGTGGTGCGTCTGTTCTAATGTTCTGGCTCATCGGTGTGTAAGGTGGCTGAAAAGTGTGTGTGTGTGTGTGTTGGTTGAGAGTTCAATGTGAACGTTTTTTTTTTTTTCACCAAGGAAAACTTTATTAATTGAAAGACAAGCCACAAGTAAGTAAACAACACTAATAAGCTAGCCTGAGCTCGAGTCTGAAATATTCAGAAAAACCAAACTACATGTGTCTTGGATAGTTCCTCTATTTTCCTCGTAAACGACACACTAAATGTTAATATTTGCCTTTATAAATATAAAAGTCCCCCAGTTCTGTTATCCTTCATGTAAAATACACAATACAAATCACTCTACACGTATCAGTTAGCTCTTACCAACGTTTCGGAGAATATAATTTACTAAAAGAGAAATCGGAACAACACACACAAAAAAAAAAATACATAATGTATGTATATGTAAAGTACAATACGTCGTCCAAAAGAGAGAGAGAGAGAGAGAGAGGTCAGAAAAGAATCACAACGTACACTCTCGAACAGATCGGTCATTTTAAAGTGGTTAAAGAAAAGAGCGAGTGAATAAATAACCGTCGGTTTATTTACAGCCCAAACTGCTTATCCGAGCGGAGCAGAGAGGCTCGGGTGTACCACGACGCTTTGTGCTTGCATTAATTAATTAATTAGAACACGCTACAGCAGGCCACGGTGCACTACGTAAACTGCCGAATGGCACTTAAAATATTCCCAAAGCATAACGAAATGAGCCGGTTCACTCGATAAATGACAGAAGAAAAGGGCGGAGTGATGACTGTCATAGTGCAGCGTCGTACAGTAACCCCATTAATACCAGTATCCACGGGTTCAGTTGGAATATGTTACGATGGAAATCGCAGGACTTAAAACGAGTCCCGAGCGTTAAAACTGCACCGTTCTGAGTAGGTGATTGAATCGTCACGTACCGTCCTGCTCGAGATTCGAACCGTGTTGGTCACGAGTAACGGATAAGGGGGAGCTACTGTACTTCATTACCAATGTTAAAGAGTAATCAGTCACCACAATGCATATCTAGTGTGTGTGTGTGTGTGTGTGTGTCGATGGGAGGGATGTAGAGGACGGTAAGGACACCTGAACCGTTAGACTCGACTGTTCTGCTCCAGTAGAATAACAGCAGGGGCAGTTTTTCAGCCGGTGGAGGTTTTAGTGGAATCGAAGGCACTGAAGTTTCTTCCAGTGAAGCTGCCTTGCTGGAAAAAGCCTCCTGATCACCAGGATTGATATGTTTATCAGGTCACGAACCGCACACGACTACACAAAGCGATTTCTGACCGAAAAGAAATCGGTACCCTCATTGAGAGTCAAAACTGGAGACTTGTCGATTATGTTCAAAATCTTACCTACTCTTAGTGGTCAATGAGCTTTCTGATTGGCCCTGCTGTCCAACCTTGTGGGGTTTACCTGTGGAGCAGCAGGACCTCCATCAGATGAGCTTAAATAGGTTTGTTTTTGATAATGCTTTACCTGGTCAGGGTGTAGAATGTACAGGAGGTTGCATGTTCTCACCACGTCCACATGGGTTTACCCCCACATTCCAAAGACGTGCGTTAGGTTAACTGGGTGCTCTAAACTGGCCGGGAGGATCCTGGTCAGGGTCGTATGGGCCACAGAATTCAGAGGGGGCCGGCACCATGTACCCTGAGTGGATCGCCGGTCCATCACACAGCTGGGTAAAGGTCCTTCTGTCTGAACGTTCCCTCCCTGACAGTGCCAACGGCAGGACTCGAACCCTCATCTCTCTACAGTGCTGACCAAGCCAACTACCTTTGGGCCAGTCAAGTGTGATGATGTACACGCTCTAATTCTTTTATTTTTAAGCTGGGCTTTTGGTTATGGAGTCATTACCATAGTAATCTGGTGACCTGATTTTAAGTAGCGTCAGACTCTCACAGATATATATATATATATACACACACACACACACACACGCATATACTCAAGCTGTGCTATGTACTACAGTAGTGTGCCGTTCGGACCCCAAGTAGAGTTCGGCTCAAATCCAGCAAGGCCAACTTCAGTGTGATGTAAGAACCGGGTTCAAGATCGCAGCGAGATAAATGCATAATCAGCTTTCATGAGCATCTCCGTGTTATGGGGAAAAGAAAGTCGAATGAAGAACCAACGCAACGGTGTACTAAAGAAAAATTCATGACATTTTCTAGCAGCACGATAAACATAAGAAAAGGCATGCAAGACTAAAAGCACTTTCATAAAAACTAACTAATGGCTTGAGAGCCGTTCTCCAGGCACAGGAGGAAACAAGCAAGCATCACACATTCGTACAAAATCGACTCGACTAACGCAAGAGGAAAGTGGCGTCATTACGCACAGCACTTACATAATCTCTGTAAGACCCGCTCAGCTGCCGCAGCTCGTACTCGAGCGGCTCTGTGCCGTAGAAAAAGTGACTTCCTTTTAACAAGATTGCACTCCTGTAAACAAGCTCATGATTCGGGTCGCGATTGAGAATTACCGAAATTACAGCGAGATACGTAAACATGAACTGAAATCCACTCAACAGTGTTTTTAGAAAGGGATCCCAAAAAAAAAAAAACAAAATCAGTAGTGAAAACGGCAGGGATTCCCAGTGTTTGTTTCTTTTTTTTTTTTTTTTCCCCCCCTTCGTTACGTAACAGTGATCGATAACGTCAAGTAATAAATTAGTCATCATTTGGAGCAGTCCTTCGTGTGCTCTGCACTTTCATCAGCGGAGAAGAATCCCCTCACGTGATCCCCATCTGAAAATAGCAAATGGGCTGTGGTTGCTTTTCACAGTCACTTTACGGCTCGATTGATCAAATGGAGCTACAAAAGCGACGACGCCTGCTCAGTAGTAGCTATACCACACGCTGTGTGTGTGTGTGTGTGTGTTTGTTTGTTTGTGTATATATGCACTGCTCACAAAAATATGGGGATCTTTCATTTTGAAGTACCCCCTAGTTTTTGTGAGCAGTGTATGTGCGCATATATATATATATATATATATCATATCTTTAGATCATAGCAAACTTTTGGTCCCCTACACAGATATCCAGTGTCTAACGAAGGGAGAGACGAACAGAATCCGATCAGAACCAGCGTGATGTGACGCACATCTGAAGCGTGGGGCTCGCGTCCAGTAGCTGGCACCGCTGGTGTGAGGTAGGACGACGTTACACAACTCGTGCATACAGACTGAAGTGCCGAGACGGGAGGGGGAGGGGGCCGGTGTTCCTGAAGCGTCTTTAAGTAGGGATCGGGTGCAGACGTTCAGTGGCGTCGGCCAAACGCCGATCAGATGCTTGAATGTGGTGGTGGAGATGCGAAACAAGACTCAGAGGTCAGAGGTGCCGCAAAAGGCAGTTCCTGAGGATCCGGATCCGAATCCACCACCCAAACGCCCTGGATTTATACTGCTCACCAAAAAAAAAATCGAGGGTACTTTTAAAATGGCATCTACCGTCATGAAATGCGCTCTCGTTTTTTGTGAGCGGTGTATTTGAAGTGAATTAACCACGTCTTTGTTAGCTTAGCACGTTACATTTTGATTTAAAATAGTCGGGTGCATTAAGGCCTTTGAAAGTCAGAGTTGTACGTGTGGAAGGTTTTGAAAAAAACGACACGTGTATGGTAGTGCTGCTTTTCACACGTTTAGAACAGGCTTCGTTCGTAGGTCCCAACAACTTTAAAAATCGCACTCGATGCAACCAGGCCTTTAAAGTTATCATTTAAATGTTGTTTGATTTGAATAAAATACCACCAGAGCAGCCCACTTTTATATGGCATCTGAAAAGAGTTGGGGGCCCCTCAGTGCCTGTTTTGCAGCTAGACGTGTTTAGGACTAGCAGAGCTCAAAATGGAGCACGACTAAACAAAACGGTATCTTCGTACCACGTTGTGGCACCTCTTGACCCAGAGCGAGACTGCCTTTTGACCCTTAGGAGTAAATTCAAACGATTCGAAAACATAAGAGCACTTAATTCTGAGACGCTTCGTGAAAACCGGGCCCAGACGTAGCAGAACGAGAGACGCAAACCTACGGATCGATGACAGACCACAAATCCAGCCACGAGTCCACCTACGGACCTGTTGCACATCAAAGCAGTGATAATGTAGAAAGATATGACGGTCCTGGACGAAATGGAAAACACGCTGTTGCTGGGTTAAGGCACTAGGATGAACCCGAGGTACATTAAATCCCTGACGTTAGCTCGGTTATTACGACACGGCACAGGCTGGAGAGAAGCAGGTTGTTTTTTTGTTTTTTGTTTTTTTGTTTTGGTCCGATCAGAAAGAAAGCCTGAAAGTCTACGAACGTTTAAGAGGCTGTGCAGGTGAAATGAATCGTCGAAAGGCAAAAAGGGAGCGCTCAGACTTTAGCACGACGGACCAGCCCGCGTGAGGTTATAGCAGCACACGAGATTTCCCAATCCGACACGGAGCCACATCGAAACATCGTAAACAGTGCCCGGGTACGAATAAATACGAAACATTTCACAAATCAGCATCTCTTTTTCCCGTGGAGCTGGTGGCTTGGATTTGAGCTCTTGGTCATGAGATTGGACTTTAGGGACTCTTTGAACTTGTTGCGACTTCCTGCGGCCCCGAGTGTTTGACGTGACCCTGCTGGACATGAGAGGACACCGACACGCTGCTAACCACGGAGCGCAAACCGAGTGGGACAAGGTCAGACGGAGGCGTAGGTGTTCCCCGTGCTGCCACAGTGCCGGATGGTGGACTGCTGCTGCCCTACTATTGTACCCAGCATGCCTGGCTGGACCACGCCCACCACGGCGCTACCTCCATCGGCCATGGTGCCCACCTGCAGCACCTGGATCACCTCGGTCTCGGACTTCTCGCGTTTGGCCAGCGGTTCTTCGCTGTCCTCCATCTCCTCGTCCAGCTCGCTGTCCAGCTCGCTCACTTCGTCTGAAATGCAGAGCGTGACGTCGGTGACGAATTAAACGCTGCATTTTACGACAAAACGCGGTGTGCTTTACGCTTGGGGCTTACCTTTATCAATGTTGACTGGTGACATGGTGTTCAGGTCACCAAACTAGAAAACACAAAGAGAGGATCAATACGTGCGCCACAGTGGCTCAGGTCGGCGAATATTGTCTGAATAATTATGGTTAGTCTGTCCTACATCAAATCATCTACCTTTGAAAAGATGTGGCATGAACGTTACATTACATTGTACAGGTAGTCCCTGTTTTACGATGGGGATTCCCTCTGAAAAAAACCCATCGTAGTGTTTCCTCTGTCACCATACCAAGCTGATGGTCAGTAAATACAAATGTTTTTTAAAGACGTTTTTAACCCACAAAGACTGCTGCCTGACTTTGAGCTCCTGCTTTTAGGAAAGGTTTTAATATGACTCGATTCCAAATTGAGGAATTGAATATGTACTGCATATATCATGGAGCAGCCTACCTTAAACACACTTAAAAAAAAAAAACTACAGTTTAACAAAGCTTAATTAATTAAGGTCTTATATTAAAAGGAAATACTGCCACGTCACTGAAATTAAAAATGCAGTACAATTTCTGCTCGAGTTTGTATTTATGCCTTTTGAAGTTTAAATATGGTTACGCTGAAATATCGCAAACCAGGGATCTCCAGTATTATTGCAATTAATCATAGTATTTTCCATTATATCATATATATGTATATAATGATATGAATATTTTCGACCAAAACCTACTTGACAAAAACCTATTCAATAGCGAAATTTGGACCCTGAACCTTTTGCTTGATAGTCCAATTTAGGCAAAATCACTAGACCTCAATATCACTTGAAACAAAACCGTAAGGGCCATGGAGGCTATAAAGAAGAACTGGGTCAGACCCAGGACCCGCTGGAAGTTTTATATGGATATGTCTGGGGATCGCTGGTCAGGGATTGAGAAGTTCTGCAGCCACTGCAACTCTGACCAGAATAAGTGGATCTAGGACTGGGCAGTGGAACGACGTTATAGGATCATCCTTAATAAATAAAACGAGAAAATATGAATCCAGACCTCTCCCATAATCCCTATGGGCGTCTCTCCGGTCGCCTGGGCGACCCGATGCTCCACCAGGTAGAACATGTACTCGTCGTAGAGCAGCCGGATCAGGTGGAAGGAGCCGAAGCTGGCAGCGCTGCGCAGGGTCAGGTCTCTGATCACCATCGAGCTGCACGTTAACACGGCCGGTTAGTCAGTTTTCAGCTGGGACTAAGATCTAGAGTGCCAGCGTTTAGGCTCGGGTGCGGTTACCTATAAAAGGACCATTTGAGCAGGAACTGGCGGGCGGCTTTGGAGAAACTGGGCCTGTCCTCGTACGGCTTGAGCACCTGATTGACCACGTTGTCCAGCCAGACGGCCCACTGCTCCAGGGAGCTCTGCTGCTGCAGCGTAGCCTTGAAGTCCTGCTCGAGCCTCTGCACCACGCCCTCCTCGCACTGACACACCCACGACGCCTGCTCCTGTACAGCGCAGGAAAAAGTCAGTGCTTGTAAAGAAGTGTTGAAATGATGACGTTTAGAACGCCATCTCGTCATTTGATCGTCGTCGGGACACGCCGGGTACTGGGCACCTGCACGTTGGCGAAGTCCACGCGGTTCAGGTCGCTGAGCATCTGGTTGATCTGCGAGGTGTTCTGCAGGACCGCACGCGCCGCCTGGGCCAGGTGGTTCAGAGACGTGTATCTGCGCAGGGTCTGGGCAAAGGCACTAACAGCGGATACCTGAGAAAGACAACAATGAGACAGGCACCGGGCGCTGGCAAAAACACGACTTCCAAGGTGCTTGGTGTAACATTTCACTTTTTGGGGTATGCGCTTTTCAGTGTTCTGCCTGTTGCACTTAGTAATTGCTTAAGTGCTCTGACTGACGGTACAAATGAGCAACAGTGGCACTCGGTATGGCCAACAGCAACAGAAACCGACCTTGGTCTGGATTATCTTCTGGGGAATGGCGCTCATGGCGTTGGTGAGCCAGCCCTCGAGGCTTTTGGCAAAATTACGGATGGCTTGAGTCAAGGCACCTGGGGGAGAGAGACTTAGAATTAGGCCCTGTTTAGACCTCACAATGGATGGACACATTATAGGACATTCTGTTTTCAAGCCAATACTGTTGGCTTTTTCACAACGTTTCACAGCCATCGTATTGGATTCGACCTCCAGTGTAATTTCGCGTCATTGTTTAATTTTTCTGTCATAGCCCTGATCTTCTGCGTGACCATAAAACACCACTGATGTTTGAACTTTGCTTGCAGTGTTTGGCAGGGTTACTTCACGGCCTGTTAAAGATGCCTTCTGAAAAGGATACATGGGTCAAAACTGAACCGTTTTATCAGTGCTGCTAAATTTCACGTTTTATCTGGAACTTGGAATCGTTAAATAAGCTATAAAAGCTGTATTAATCATGACATTGTTTTGCATTTTTAAGAGATGACTGTTGCTTGTTTGTAACTGCTAAGCCCCACTCGGCTCAAGCCCTCAATCCATTGGTCCCTCCCACCTGCAACCTTTTGTTTCCTTAAGCACATCCACCTGTTGTCAAATGAAATTCTGTCCATCCAGAACAGTTCATATTATTCATTTTGACCCGTATATCTTCTCCAAATCTCTGAGGTGGTTTGGCTTTGCATGGCTCCGTTATTGAGTAATAACTTCTTAACCACCGCCGCTGGGTCTGTTTACAAAATGGCTGACTCGTCTCATCTCTGAAGGGCTGGGGCGCTGATGTCATCACAACAGAACTGACATTATAGCTTCACAGCCCACAATTTGAGTGAATTGACTGGGCGTTTTAAACCTTTACAAGCCTAACGTTTCACATCTCTCACACCTTTACGTATTGTTTGCATGCCTTTACCTGCACACAATGTTTGGAAGCGCTGAACTTAGATTTTTTGGCCAAACTGAGGTTTAAGGGCTTTTTTTAAATTATGAATGTATCTGAACCAGTACAATACCATACCATCTATTTACTTTAATTAGTTATTAGATTATCTATCCATCCATTATCGTCTGCTTAATCCACACAGGGTCGCAGCCAGCCAGTGCCCACCCGGCAACTCTGGGTGCAAGGGCAGGAACAGCCCTAGACGGGGCACCAATCCATTGTAGGACAGTCACACACTAACGGCCACTTTAGAGACACAAATTACCCCAACAGGCATGTCTTTGGACTGTGCATTTACTAGAGGCGGAAGTGCCATTTAAAGGCCTGCAAACTGAAAGGTTAATGTACTTTCGAACATTTCGAAGCTCAGAACGACAAAGGGAAAAACAAAAGTAAATCTGCGCTCCGTTGAAAGGGCTTCGTGGTAAGCGTGGAAGCTTTCACTTACTAGGAATGGGTCTGAGGACGTCGGGGATGAGGATCTCCACCAGAGCCTGGTACATGAGCTGATCGCAGGTGGTCATCCACTTCAGCACAGCATCACTCTGGCACAGCAGTATCAGCCTGGCACGCGGCAGACGTGCCTCGATCTCGCTTATCCCGCTGTACGAACAAAGCCACAAAGCCCTTAGACTCGAACGCTGCGCACAGACGGCGCACAGGCACGAGGCGCGGTACCGACCTGTTTTCTGTTATGGTGGCGCCCTCTACCGAGTTGGAAGGGCAATAGCGCCAGAACGTCTGCCACAGCTTCTCGATCAGGCTGAACTGAAGGTTTACCACCACGTCCAAGATGGCCTGCGGGAACGAGCGGGGTTAGACGCGGTGTTGGTTCCAAACAGAAACTGGACAACCCAGATGGATGCTGGTGGGACTAACCTCGCAGTGTTCCCTGTACAGTATCTGAAGGGCTTTGACGTCCTCCATGCCTACTCCTTCCATTTCGGTCTCTCCCAGATCGAGCTCTGCAAACTCAGGGAGAGCCCGAGATGCATCTGTGGATTCAAGCCGAGCAGGTTCAGTGACTGTCCAGAAAACCACGATCAACGTGTTTACAGCAGATAAAGGGAACGCTCCGCTTTTACATGACTCGGGTAGTAAACGGATTCCTACTACTTTGTACACACAAGTTTGTTATTTTGACACACGATTCTTCTCAATCTGACAATGAAACTGACGCGCACACTTATCAAAACCAGCCTTATTTATATCAAGTCAGTGACATGCTGAGTGATTTCAGACAAATCTGACTGCTCCAAGTTGGTTCAGTCGCATCCGACGTCCATTTAAAAGTACGGGACGAATATGTCCCTTGGTCCTCAAAGGGTTAACCAGCCTGAATCTCAGAGGAGGATGTGATATAACTTCAAATGTATTATTATTTACTTATTTGTATCATTCGTTTTCGTGTTATTTTCATTTCCTTAGTCTAGGTGTTAGGCAGCCTTTTCGCAGGTGCCGTTTAATTTCAGCTTTGCCAGATTCCACTCTTGTTTTGCATCCAGGTGAGCTGACTGAACTGAGCACCAATGGACTAGGCATTTCGTTTTTGTTTTTAATACATTGATCAATGGTTGTTCTAAAGCTTGACTGTGTTGAAGTCCAACTGTAGTCTGAAGCAGTTTTTTTTTAAATTCCTCTTACACTTTTTATTTAGTTTATTTAGTTTAACTTGTAAACTAGCAAACTCCTTTGTTTACGATGCATTCAAATCACTTTGGGCTGTTCGGAATATAATAAGGAATATTTGTAAGCGACTTTACAAAATAGGCTCAGCGTCACTTGGAATAAGCGGACCTGGCAGAAATCCGATTGTAATCAGAGTAAGGGGATACATGCGGTGAGAAATCAGACTTCTAGACTTTATTGTGGTCTGGGAAGTCGGGGTAGGCTGTTTACATAATCGGAAAACTGCATTAACTAAGTGCACGTCAACGCACGCCTTGTTTCCTCACCCAGGAACTGCTGATGGTGCTGGCTCTGTGCTATGACCGTCTGCTCTGCGCTGTTGGGATTGGCCTGCCCGCTGCTTGAGTAGTTATCTCCTGAAAATCCGTCCACCTTCTGCATGGGCTTGAACCTGAGTGGGCATCAAATCAGACTGGTCGAACACTATAAAATATCAACCCCTTTTCACCTCAAGGCCAATGTCTTTTGTGTCCAGGAAGCATAGGGACTCAAAAAAAACAAACCTTATGGCTTCAGCTATATCGGGACTGTGGTAGCGTAGCGGTTAAGGCACTGGACTCTGGACCAGAAGGTCCAGGGTTCAAATCCCACCTCTGCCACAGTTGGGTCCCTGAGCGAGGCCCTTAACCCACAGTTGCTTGGATTGTAAGACTGTATGAATTGTAAGTCGCTCTGGATAAGGGCGTCTGCTAAATAACGTAAATGTAATGTAAGCTATTGGCGGCCCTTCAAGCATAGGTCTGCAGCCCAGCCCGAGGGCGCTTGACTGTGGTACACGGCTCTCTTTATCGGGTATCTTTATGATATACAGTATAAAGCTACTCGTTTTTGAAAACGTTCCTCAACACTACCTCGGCTTCTTCTGGACGGGCTGCTGCCGCAGGGCCATGTACTGCATGTCCTCCTGCAGCCGATTCAAAGGGGAGTCTGGCTTCACGCGGATCCCGTAGTAGTGATACTTTGAGTTCCCTCTGCATGTAAAAAAAAAAACCAGGCTGGATTAAGTAAGAGCGCTGCGCTTTTCGGTAAAGGGAGGAGGCTCTAGCAAGAGCGCACCTGGTTCCGAGGCGGCGTGTGCGAAGACCCATGAAGATGGAGCGGATGAGTTTTCCAAACGACGCAGCGTTAACCGGGTCGAGCTTCTGTTCCTGGCAGTGGCGCAGGTAGTGGTGGTAGAGCATTGAGCGAGGCAGGCTCACTCCTTCTGCCGTCTCGTAGTTATCCAGCAGCCACTGCAGCTAAGGCACGGCATGATAGACTTGTTAACTGGTAGAACAGTCACCGGATTCCCTGATTATGACAGTAAAGGACACCAGAATCTGGAGTGGAAAATAACTTCTATGGACCCTAGTCTGACTGCAACACTTGAGGGCGTTTTCACACCTCGGTACTTGCAGATCCAGGCTGTTTGCACCACTCGACAGAAAAGCATTTGTGTATGGTGTTTTCAGGAGTCGATCCCCTACCATGCAACTTCACACAGCCAGGAGCCCTAGACAGCAGAACTGGCCCTGTTTTTGAGGGTTATGTGCTGCACTGGGCAGTAACCTGTAAGCTCATGTATGGAAAAGGCCAGGATGGGTGTCTCTGAGCACACGCGACAGCTCTTGGAAGAACTTTACTGCGGATACATTTACGGAACGGCGTCAGGGCAGTGGTTTGTGGGATAGCAGTCCAGACCTGGTGCAATGCTATATTATTAACTTCAGGATTGTGACTGGATTGGCAAAATTGAGAATGATTACTCCTAGGTCTGCAGTCCTAAGTCTGGACTCTGAACCTGATGGTCCAGGGTTCAAACCCCACCTCTGCCAAGCTGCCACAGTTGGGTCCTTAAGCAAGGCCCTTAACCCACAATTGCTGGAATTACTGCTAAATGCCGTTAATGTAAATATAGCTGTGGACTCGAGTATTTGGTGTGAAAACGCCCTTATATCACATACAAGATGTCTGTTCTATTCTATAAGTGTCTACTGTTAGAAACTTGCACTTGGGAAAATGTTAAAGAAAGAAAGCAGGCCAAGCCCCACCACCTTCAGGCAGAAGGAGCTTTAGAGAGAGCAGACAGAATGCAGGTGGCGAAGAGACTTGCGTTTGCGACTTACGTGGCTGTTGAGCAGCGCACTTCTCTGACTGGACAAACCCTCCGACTTTTGGAGCGTTTCAATCGCCATTTCAATCTGATAGACCAAAAAGCAAAAGGAAAGAAGGGAGGAAACAAAAAGGAGGAGGAGAAAATAAAAGGCTGTGGCGACGGACACCCATACCGAGAACCACGGTGATCACGCAGACGTCAGCGCAGATTAGCGGAAAGCAAAAAACACCTGCATCAAAGCCTCCCGACCACCATCAGACACGTCACAGCACACAGATCATCCTTACGTGATGCTTTAGAAGAGATCGTTCACCCAAACGTGCAGGATTTCCCCACAGTGAGTAATGTGTTATAATAATCATTGAACTTTGGGTAACTGGGCGATGATCCCTGACGTTTCCTCCCTCAAACACAGCCGGCCATGACCTGGCGGGACGTCACCGCTGGCACTCAAACCCAGGCCTCCACTGTGATGGGAAAGTGTTACAAGACTTCTGTACGTTCGTTTAATTTAATAGAGGTGTTTATTTTCTTGTTTCACTCTCTTTATTTTGGTCGTTTTGGTTCAGGTCGTCGAGGGATACCGATACCGATACCGATCTCCCCCAAATCAGACCTTCAGATCCAGCCAGTTATCTCTGCGGTGATGGTGTGATGGGGGAGGAAGACACCACCAGGACTCAAACCCGGGTCGCTGCAGTAGTGTGCGATCAAATTGTCACTGTGGTACGTTTCTTTCTTTTTTTTTTCCCCCTTTTAAAATCTGTTGTCATGGATGTTTGCTCGTAGCAAAGCTTGAGCTAAACTTGTGTAACCTTTGCACATCTGTAGGAAACAAGTCCTAATGAGCAAAGTTGAGTTCATGTGTTTGATGTTTGGGTGAAGTATTTCTTTCGAACAGAGATTTGAGAAATGCGGACACCCTGAACAGACAAATGTGGAATTAAGTTCATCGCCAGTTTTTGAAGCAAAAAGAAAAAAAAATGTTAACGAGCCTCCTCATGGCTCGTGATCCTTTAATTCTGAAGACTTTATATGTTATAGGTTTATATAGCTACGGCCTAATCGCAAATTTGCTCTCATTGTAGCACGAGGCGCCAGTTGACCTAACGTATATTTGGAATGTGGAAAAAAAACTGGATTACCCTGTAAATTAGAAACTTTCGCAGACAGGGGGAGGGAGCTATTATGTGAACCCCTGTGCCACCGTGCCGTCCCCCTCGTACACTCTGGGTACAGCCTGATCATATTAACGCCAAAGTTTGAACGCTGAAAGCGCAAATTTTTCACCTACTGCATCTTTTCGCTTCATGACTACATTTTACAAATGCGTTTTAACAACAGACATGGTACAGAGAGCTCTAGACACCAAACTGGCGGTCAGAGGTTACTGTGGCAAAGACGCCTGAGACCCAGGATAAGTCCTTAAGCCTGTGATCATATAAGATATAGCATGTATGTACGGGACATTAAAAGATCCAGTGTGTGCTTTTATTACATCGTAGCGTCGTCTAAAAGCAGCTTTACAACTTTATATTTTCTATTATCTAAGCCCAGTCCCGAATTAAGGACGCCTAGGGCAGCAGTGGCAAGGAAAAAACGTTATAAGGAAGAAAACTCGAACTAAATTAATTTAAACTATTTATGTTTATGTCATTACGATCATAATAAAACCAAATGTATATTAACCAATAATTGAAAATATATAAAACGATAATTAAAATTAAATACGCCATGTAGGCTAATAAATTAGAGATAATAACGAGAATATGAAACAAAATGATTTAAGGGTTAGTAACTACTGTAGTTAATTAAAATGTTTTTTATTTAATCAAAAGATTTTTTTTCAAAGATTCAACCTTTCACTGAAGCAATGTTCTTTATATGGTTGGTAACAAAACAATAATAAAAAAAACCGTATGAAAATGTTTAAAAATGCTAAACGCGAGCATTTGCGCAGCATATTTGGACCCCTGATGGTGACCGCGACCTTTACCGTCCCCACAGTTTACATTTACGCGCTGGATGTTTGCGTTTGATTGTTGCAAACTAACAGTTTTGCTTCAAAAACGTCAATAATGAATTTACTTCCATACACCAACCAATACACGCCGGGGTTCTTCACAGAACATTACCACATGTTACCAGCAGAGGTCAAAACTGATCTACAAACGGGCTTAAAGGCACGACATTTAGAGGTTCAGCCAAAATCCTCCTGAGCTCGGGCCTCGTGTTCTGTTCACTGAGCAGCATTATCCATCTTTGCATGTATTGTATTCAAATGCTACTATTATAATGAAGTTAAAGTCTGTGTGCTCCTTTGTAGCTTTTCTGTCCTACCGTGGCTGGTGAGGCCCTGATGGCCTGTGCTGCCGTGTGAGGGGCCGAGTTGTCCATGGAGTTCGCTCCGATCAGGTAAGCCCCTGAGCTGCTGATGATCTGGCTGCCGGAGAGGCCCATGGTCAGGCCGCCGTTGCCGCAGCCGTTGTTGACCATGCTGTGAGACGTGACGGCCGTGTTCACCTGCGACGTGCTGCCTTGCATATCGAAGTAGTTCCCACTGCTGTTCTGGCTGTATAGCTGTGCCTCCGAGTACGAGTATGTGCGTCTGGAATTGGACGTATACAAATTAGCCACAGTAGTAGCCGGAACAGCCACGGAGTCCAGACACTGGCCATCCAAATCCCTGACTGGTATAACAAATGGGCTGATTTCGGACCTAGAACTTCGAGTTCTGCACCGAGTGTGAATCGCTGGAACAGAACTGACATAAGATGGCGTGGAAATTGTATTTTGCCTCTCCCTGCGCCTTGCCTTTGCTTTTACCTATCAGTAAGCAGCTTTGAGCTATCAAGTCCCCATATGCCAGCCCCCGATTAGCTATAGATATATTCAGTGTACTGGATGAGCCTGATGCTATTTGGCCATTTTGTGGTTTTGGCCTGATAAAGATTCCATTTGGATCTGAAATACATTTGTTTGAGTTACAATGATGTACAGAGTGAGCACTGAGTGCACTTGCTTAATAATACATAGAAGAAAAGCATTTACAAGTCGTCTTGGTATAACCCTCTCGCCATGATCGTCCTAGCTGTGTGTGTGTGTGTGTGTGTGTGTGTGTGTGTGTGTGTGGGGCTTGTTTTTAATATCCACCGTAAACAGGTTGAAGGGGGAGGATGAGCAGCTGCGTCTCAGCTTATTGCAATGGGGAAAGTAAACGGGAACAGGACTAACAGTATCCATGTTCCTCTCGGAGCGTAGTGGACTAAACGTTAAAGTCATACAAAACGAAAGCTTCTGTAAAGCAGACATTTCTACTCAAGCGTCACTCTAAAGCTTTTACATTGTTACTACACCGCTGGACAGTAATAACACGGCGGTATTTACCCGAAAAACCACCCAGCCCTGTCAAATAGCTAAAAAACTTGCTTAATTTACAGAAATAGTGCCTTTTGAAAGCACGTATGATTTGGCAGCTGTGTGCTGTTTGGCAACTGAGCTCTATATAAACGCTTTCAATTGTATTTAAGACGGGTTACAATGGACCAAGGAAGAAGACAAAAGCTTGGCAGTGTCCGCAAAGCTCAACTGTCTGCCCTTTGATAAGATGACGGTTTTCCTTTAGACTGCGTTAAATCCCAGTTTAACCGAAATCGAAGACCGAAGACATGTCTTGTGGTCCTAATTTGACGCTTGCTTAAGCTCACGTTATTTGTACCGTCTGCCGCTTGTTTGCTGTTGTAAATGTTTTGTCGATACGAAGACCTTCAGTAGAGTGGAAGACCGTAGCTCCAAAGGTAAACCTTTTATATGCATCTTACCTGTAACTAAACTTAACCGCATCCATAAACATGTATAAAGCAACGTTCTCTCAGTTACCATAACAACCATAAGCCAGTGACCCATGTCACAGTTTAACAAGTAGAGGAGTTTTTAATAGCTTTTTTTTTTTTTTTTTTTAAATCAGGTCAATCTCAGCTAAACCTACACAAATGTTCTTACTGAACAAAAGACGAGGTGAAGGCTCAAAATAACAAAGCAGCAGATCTTATTGGAATCCTCTTCAGTGATCCTGCAGTTCTGTTTGGCCAGGAGTTCAGGAAAGACTATCGGACCCTTAGTGGGAAATCCAGGCTTGTTTGTTAGATGTCATTTAGAGCATTTAGTAGACACTTTTTTTTTTCCAGAGCTTAACTTACGACTGAAAAAAAATGACAGGGCTTGCCTAAGGAGAGTGGCCGTTTGGTCAGGCAAAGATTATTAGTAAAACTTGGATTAAATTTAGAACTGTCATTTCTGAAGAATGATTGTGATAAACAATATTAAAGTGATCCAAACTGCTGTTAGAGGGTCTTAAAACGCACCGTCTGTCTGCTCTGTTGTTAATATAACGACCATGCAGCCTGTTTACCGCTGAACAGCTTCTGATATCAAATAAATCTTTCAAATGATGGCTACATTAAGCTCACTAATCGTTGAGGTTAAATCATAATAACACTTCAAGTCAGATTTACTTCTATAGCGCTTGTAACAACGGAGCTTTACAATCTTTTATCGTCTTAAAAAAGCCAATCCCAAATTGAGCAAGCCTAGGGCGACAGCGGCAAGGAAAATCCCTAAATAAAGAAGGAAGAAACCCTGGGAGACTCAAAAAGGGGCCCGTCCTCCATGGGTGACCTAGATATCAGCAGTCTGTCCACCTGCAGAATTAGCTTAAGCTGTCAGAGGTGTGCTTATTTTTTCTAAAATGCCAGTGTTCAGGTTTGTACGGGAGCAGAGTACAAATATATGTCCTTTATAACTTGTGTGCATCTGCTCCATGGCCCCTGTGAAGCGCTTATGGCCTCTTGAGCCCACAGCCAGAGAAGCTTCTTCTCAAGACCTCTTGTGGTCATTGTCAGGTGCCAATGCCTGATTCACACCCCCGCTGGGGCTCAAGTGCCATCATAAGGAACCAGATTTCTGTGACACGGCTTAGAAAAGGGTCTTTGCCCTCCTTCGGCCAAAAGGACAATGCAGGATGTGTCAACGAAACGTGTGATGCGGTGTTTGTGTCTTCTGTTGGACAACCACGTCTAGAATCGTCTAACCGAGCTCGTTAGCAATTTTGCTGTTGAGCCCCATTACACGCCTAAGTCAATTCATCACTAATTACCCTGGTGTTACTAGGGGGGGGGGGGGGGAACAAGTATCAGGAATAAGAAACCTAACGGACTGTGGCCGTAAATTAAATTGGGAGAGGCCAGCTATTAAGAGCAGATAAATACTTTGTCTGACAGGGAGCAAGTTTACTGCAAAATAAAAATGAATGTAGTCAATAAACTGGCTTACATGAGCATTACAAAAAATCAGGCCCGGTATTTGAGACAGGGCAACACATTTTACAGGGTTGTTACTTATTCAGAAAAATTCTGTTATTGCACAAAATATGTGCCGAGTTTAACTGGGGAAACTTCTTTAGGTTAAATCATCCTACAATAACCATCACATAAATCCATGATTAAGCGAGTACAAAATCTTGTTACTGCCAAAAAAAAATGCATTTAAACAATAATGTATGCGTTTACACACTGTTGGGGTTTACGAGTCAGTCGGGTTGATTTTTGTTGTTTCCTATATAGTTTATTCATTTTCTACCGCTTAATCCACACGGGGTCGCGGGCCAGCCGGTGCCCACCTGGCAACCCTGGGCGCAAGGGCAGGAATAATCCATCGTAGGGTGCATGTACACAGTCATGCGCCTTTTTAGAGACACCAGTTAAGCTGTGGGAGGAAACCGGCGTACCCGGAGTAAACCCACGCAGACACGGGGAGGACATGCAGACTCCACCCTGGGGTTGACCCCTTGACCCGGGCGCTAGTTACCGTGCTGCCTATACTGGATTCATTTCTTTGTAATTCATAGGTAAAATCAGGGGAAACAATGGTTCAGAAATGCAGAGATAAACTGGCCAAGATGTCTCAGTAATAAGTGAATATTCGTATAATCGTAGGAATCTGTGACTGTAATAAACGTCAGGGCGTTAGGGAGGTGCGGCCGTAATTTGGTGGTACCTAAACGGGCTCGAGTCGTTACCCGACATCCTGATATGATTTTGGAGCAGAACGTCGTTGGTTGTTAGCCCGTTATAAATAGATCGTTACCATTTGTTCGCGTATCACGCGTCGAAATAACTCACATGTTTCCGTTGGTGTAGACGCCACTGTTCTCCTCCACATACTGAACCTGTGATTGGTACACATGCTGGACCTGTTGAACAGTCTGGGCCTGCCAGGACAGAGCGCTCGTTACTTTCTGTCTGAAATGCTTGCTTAGATCAGCAGAACCATGGCTAATTTCGTTGGCTTACCTGTTGCTGGACGGGCACCTGAGAGGGCACCTGCGGGGTGTTGACAGCAGGCTGCACAGGCACGCTGGTCTGGAGGGGCACCGTGGTCGAGGAGTCAGCGCCCGCCTCTGGGGTTTGCATGGCGCCTTTAGGAGGGAGGAAAAACATGTAGGCTTAGTTATGGACTTTATTCAGCTCAGATCACGTCTAATACAGACAACAACACGGTCAAGAACCAGTCTGGATCTCCGACCCCGCTCAGGCTTTTCTATTAAGAACCTTATCAAGAGCAGGAGTTCCTGGGCACCTGGGACTGAACCCCAGGCCGGGCATGCAATGCGACGTGAGGATACCGGCCTCCCGTGAAGGAAGGACCTTCCCCTAAGCCAAATGAACTTCAGAGACAAAGTTGAGCGGGGTTAAAACTCCAACTTTCAGTTAAAAGAAGACTTCTTGCCCACACGGAGTATCATCTCTGAACCTGATACGTGAATGTAAACAAATCGTGCTTACAATCTTGTAGATCTTGTAGATGCAACTGGTATTCATAAGCACCTGCATTCGACAGTTATTATTTGTAATCATCGGTTGTAATTAGATCTCATTTTTTCCGACGCAGTATGCAAATATGACAGTTACTTCGGGAAAAAACGTGGGAGGGCTGCCAGCTGTCAACGTAGCAAGATTGGGAGGGTACGGATTCACACCTGCTTGAGATTCAATCACTTTCAGTAGGGATGCACTGAAAAAAAAAAAACATGTAAAAACTAAAGGGGTTTGTTTGTCTTTTAATGTACATGGAATAATAGGAGTTTATTACTATCTCACGTAGCTAGATCGCTTGCCTAAAGTCCCTGGAGGTCGTTAAATGATTTGACACAGCCAACACATTTTCACTTTTAATATGCTGCTGCTCAAACCGAGCACGTCTACGCTGACAGGAGACAAACAGGCTTTTAATGACTTTCTAATTTTAACTACCATAACAATACTTTTTTTTTTTTGTCAGACTTTCTTGCTTGCTGTTTCACACGCCCCCTATCCAGCCCCGTGCTGCTCGTTCTCCAGGACATCGATTCCTCTTCACTCTCTGCTATTTAAAGCCCTTGTTTGAATCTATATGTATGGCTTTTCAATAAGCATCTTCAGTGCAGGGCGCAAGGAGGGCTGGAACATGCCAATGTTAGCTTTCAGAGGGGCCAAGCCTTTGTTCCGTAACTCCTGCTGCCTAAAAAAAGTCTGCCTTGTTTTCTTTTTGGTAGCTGAAATAACGAGGCGGCTCTAATTTTCAGAGATCGAGTAGTCCAACTATTTTCTGTCAGACATGCGAAACGAGGCAGGTTTAACCCTTTCGGGACCGTGAGGATTGCGCGCACGTCATGTTAGTCATTTTGGCACGCGATTCCTCTCGAGCTGGCAATGAAACTGATGCATACATATCAAAAGCGGCCATGTTTATAGAAAGTCAGTGACATACTGAGTGGTTTCATACAAACTCCTCTAGGTTGGTCCATCGAAGGGTTGAGTGGTGTAGTCTTGGTAGAACGATGACGTATTAAAACACGCAGCTTAGGGTCGTCTTTGCTCTCAGATATTGCTCGAGATGCACTCTTGTGGAACTGAATGCATTGGCAGCTCAGTGTGATGTTCGGACCGAAGAGCATCAGGATAATGCTGTCAAATACGACCTTTTGCAACAGAACCTTTTGAACGTTGTAAGGAGCACCTGGAATGTTCCTCTGTCCATACACGATGAGCTACACCGTGGCTCTGAGCACCCCGTTTACCCAGGCCCCGTTTTTATTTGCATAACAGGCTGCTGCTTCGCACAATAAAAAAAAAAAATTCCCCCGTAAAAGCTGCGATTCGTAGTCTTGCCGCTCGGCGAGAGAGCCGGCGCTTATCTTTGCGCTCCCATCTGCTCGAGCCCCGAATCGCTGTATCTGTGACGTTACTGAGACACCTGGCCCAGCTGTGTGTGCTACACCAACACAGCTGCGAACAGTGATTCATGATCTGATTCCGAATTCGGCCTGGAAAGATCTCGTTGGTGGGCCGATGTGTAAAAAGAGAAAGGGGGGGGGGCTTCCTTTACGCATTCGGATTTGTAGAGCTTCTCCCGGCGATCACACTGTAATGAAGGCGGTTAATAATTAAGCGTTTGGCCACCCGGGTCTCACGCTCTCTAGCCTGAGCCTTTTTAAACCCGTGTCGGAAATGGCCGCAGGCTAAGCGAGATTACACCTAGCCTGGGCGTTTATTACGTCCATGATTCATTGATCGGCCCAAGCAGCTCGGGTGGAGAAGAGAGCTGCATCGTGAATCACCTCGGAAAAGCGTCTGCGTTACTCCCGTCTCGCTCGGACACCTGCCACACCGGCACCGACACGCCGAGTGTGTAGAGTGATTAAGACCTGCCAGTGTCGTCCTGAGCTTAGGTTTCAAGCCGAGCAGACCTGAAGTCGAGATGAGCATGGAAAGCTTTATTACACACGAGGTCTCTCCTGACTAATTATACCCGGTCCTCCTGGCAGCTCGGAGACTCTCCCTTGGGGACGATCGCGAGGCAACGTGCCTCCTCCTCCTCCTCCTTCTCTTCATTTACCTGCTGGATTCACGGTCGTGTGCACAGATTTCTGTTTTTCTGTGCATACGTTCGCTCCGGCTTTCAGGACGTGAAACAAAACAAGAACAAGCTGCGGATGACGGTTGCGCCTACTTCTGGGTTCCTATAAACCCAAAGCTGTCCTGAGCTTCAGAATTCTCGCGGACAATAAAGTCTTTAAACAAAGACCACCTGCTCCCTGCCAGCCCTGTGCTAGAAAACTTGTCATAAACAGGCACCTGCCTGCTTCCTCTAGCATGCTCTCTTACCCCCCCCCTCCCCCTCCCCCTATAAGCCCTCAGCACCTTCGCTGCATTCATCTGCTCCCCTGTGGCCCACTTAAGGCCTGTACTCGACCGGCCTCAAAAGCCAAGCGCTAACAAAGGGCCGAGAGGAGGGCAGCGTTCGCTCTCGTTCTCACCCCCTCCCCGCCTCCGTTCCTGCATGCACACGCACCGGCGACTGCGCACCCCCTACGGAGGCTTCATCAGTGAAACCCCCCCCCCTTCCCAGACCAATTTTTAATCGTTGCCGGAGAGGCGAATGCTCTTACATCATTAGGTTGTTAGTCAAGCAAATCTAATGTCAGAAGGGCTCGTGTCAGCTCCACCTGTTAAACGCAAACAGGCTGTTAATGCAAAGCTGCCACGAATTATTCCAACGGGCGCAAGCTAAGCCTCTTCCCCAAAATGTTGGTGGAACAACCAGAAGCACACGTCCTTTAAGGCGTTCTTCTTTTGAGAGCAGCCTAACCCGGACAGATTTAGCCCAAACCGAGAAACGGATACGATTTATTTACCCAGTCAGCGGCTATTAGAGCGATTGGAAAAGGAACAGGATACAAAGAACAGGTGGTGCGGACCTATTTTTGTTCTCCTCCTGCCTTTGGGTGAGTGGTAATGAGATCTGATAACTGGTCCTTTCTGACATCCTGTCCTTGAGTGTGGGGGGAAGGCCACTCCGAAAATCGCCCCACGGCTCGTAGGAGGAAAACATGATAAACCCCAAGTGTCACCTGAAGGAGAGAGCTGTGATCTATTCACACAAATAACAAGAGGTCAGAACTGCTCTTTGCTCACAGTGCTTTGTTCAAACAGAATTGGTTTCACTTAAAAAAAAAAAAAAAAAGGCCCTATTTTATCCGTGGCCGCCCCGTGATTTAAGGCCGTCCTCGGTTGCACCCTTGGAACGCTTTCATCCCCCCCCAAAAAAAAATATTTTTTAAATCGCTCCCCAGATTTGATGGCGCCCACCCCGAGGCATACTGTTACAAATCGAGCATCTTAATCAAATGGGTGTGAAACGTGAGCCTGAACGTTTCGTCTCCCTGCTCTCCCCCTCCGAACAAACCCAGCGAGCACCTGTCGGGTCCTCGCAACCTGCTCCCGGTGCACATCTGTTTCTCCGCCTAATGAAGACAACAGGGGGACTGAAGAGGCAGTGGCATGTCTCACAGAGGATTCTGATGCAACCCTGAGAAACCGTCAGTAAATTGCCTGGGACGCTAAGCAGCACGAGCGGCGTCAATGTCTTAAGCTTGTGCTGGTAAAGGGACATCAGACCGACGGCGCACCCGTTTCTATCTGTGGCATTGCGCGTCGTGTCCCGTTTGTCGGGGCGAACGTCGCGGCGGGGTGCCCCTCCCAGTTTTGGAGGGCACAACGGAAAAATGGCATTCCAACTGAACCGCAGTTCACCATCGCACCGAATCATGAGTCCTATTACTCAATCATGTCCAGGTTGCTACTTTTCGAACGGTGCTTATTGAAAGTGTTACTTAAATAAACGGGCCACCCTTATTTCATAAGCGTTAACAGGATTTAAGCAGCCTGCAGACGAATTACACTGATATTCCAACGTGTGCGAGGACACAATTACAGGACGTGGCTGAGATTCCAATTTCTAGCCTGTAACCCCACATCAGGGCTCTCAAAGCAAATCCTGGGCTATTCGTTTACTTAACGAAGCCGTGCAGCTGTGTGCTATGTGCAAACAACAGAGGCTTGGGAAAATACTGCAAATGCACTCGGAGATACGTTTGTCCGAGGGAAACGTGAGCTTAAAATCTTCATCTCGTACTAGGTGCATGAAGGGAGCCAACAGCAAAATGGAACTCGCACTGTTCATGTATGGGGGTATTTTATTCTTAAATAGGCCCTCGTTTTTTTTCTATATCCAGCCAGACACTGATTTACTTTTTAAGAAAGGCTTTTTGTTACCGATTTGCCGAGCTGTAGGTTAGTGCGTTTTAAAACGTGCCGTTTATTCTGGATCGTGCTGTTTATTCTTATTCACTGTGATCTACATTTGAAGGTCTTCAAAACGACTGCTCATATGATCTCTGGTTTAATTTGTCCTGTGTGTGTAAATTAGAATTTGTGGAACATTTGAAACGTGCTCAGCTAATCCCCGGTAGGGCTGTGCCTTATCGTATCGTTCGCGATAATACCGGTAGAATTGTTTTAGACGACATAAAACATCCATATCGTGATATTCCGACGTCTTTATGTAATGACGTAATGCATTTGCACAGAGCATGGAGGACTTTCATTACGTCACTCACGGGCAGAGCAACAGATACGGCAGAAAGTGGGGGAAAGGGGGACGACTTCGGTAGTGTGGAGGTGGTTTTGGTACAAAAATATCAGATTTACAACTAACGTAAGCTATGCAAAAGGTCCGTAACAACAAATTTAATCTGTTTCACCACCTTAAGCAGGACGAGGAAAGTCATAAATGCTGCGAGGTCAGGTACTTCAAAGTAGAAAATATATCTTGTTGCAATTGTATTCTGTTGAAATACATCGCCAAATGTGTTATAAATATCGTGATATTATTTTAGGGCCATATCGCCCACCCCTAATCCCCGGTACAGTTTTATATTGGAAATGAATAAACTAACGTCTGGGGAAGCTTGTAGTTACTGTTGTGCCACGTTTAACGTCCGCATTACGGTCCGTGAAGCAGGACGTCGGCCAAAATGGACGCCGACCGGGCGTACTCACGCAGACGTTCGGATACTTTGCCCATATTGTTTAGCTTAGATAATATTACTTAAAACAAGCGTTCTAGGAAAAGATTTAGTACAGTACTGTACTGTATGATGCAGTCACTCTAATGTTTGTGTCAAATTTGAAAAAAACATTTACCAGAGTGGAACGCGACCATGTTTTCTTCCCAACACTGGGAGTCTCTTTTCCAGAGTAATAGTATACGATTTTGTATATAGCCTAAATGTTTTAAATATCTCAATCTAAATTAGATTCGATGTGACCCGCTCCTTCAGGATCTCAAAGAATTCCCGCTGTAATTAAGGTCAGTTTTCTGTATTCTGTAATATTTTCCGACATTATTACGGCCTTTCACTTTGGAGGACTGTGCACGCTAAGTAAATGTGTACCAATTTTGCAAACATGATGCCAAAAGTGTCACACAGGGTTTTTAATCAGACGTTTTGTTGATCAGAAGAATAAGCACTCAAAATGACTTGCAATCAATTGAACTTGCACTGCTGAGCTGCATTTGGTGACGCTCTTGTGCTACTTAAACATCTGTTGATCTGTACAACAGCCTTAAAGCTTTACTAGGAAAGCTACGGTTATTGCCGTTGGTTTATTGGTAAATGCAAATCGTTAGAGCTGAACCGATCGTGCCTTAACCGAGTGGAGACCGGATCTAAAATTTTCCGCTCCTGATAAATCGGAGTCGCTGAATTTAACAGACTGTAACCAGACTGCAAGTCAATAACTCTGCGTTAGCAGACTTGTTGCAAAGGTTAAGCAAACAAGATCCATACATGATGAAGCACACGGCGGACCCGATGATGATATGGTGGCTGCTTCGCTGGCTCATTATCAGAGGGAATGTTGAACGTTTGTGTCAGTGCGTTATTGAGCCATGTAACGCCACTCCTTGTGGCATCGTTAATCACGTTTTTTGACTGCGTAAAGGCCTACAGTTGTTTACCGAGGATATTGGAGGATGCATTGAACAGGTTCTGTAAAGAAAAGCTTTTTTCTTGCCCACTGAACGCCATAGCGCACTCCCAATAACTTGAGGGAAATGATCGAGGCTAACGATCTTCTGCGTAACTTCATAAAAGATGTACCGGTGGTCTGTAGTGGTTTGAGCAAGCAGATTCAAATCGGATGCTGCACTCCCATTTTTCTGCAGCTAATCCCAGTAAGGAGGATCATACATAAGTTATACTTAAGCTGCACGAAACGACCGAGTGTAAACAGGAAAAAGAAATAGGTAAATGCAGTCAGGATGTATGTCTAACTGATCTGATTGCTTCAGGAGGTTTGAGACAATTTTTTTTTGCCGCGTCTTAAACAAGTAGAAATGCTTTAGTGTCTCCAAAATCGTGCCCAACACGATCGTGATCACACTGTACTGAGCAAAAGTGTAGTTCAACAACCAGGGTCAACCTTATATTAAACATTTTGAGCATCCGTCTTCTGAACATCAACCTACGAGCTAAAGTAAATAAAGGAGATCAAGTAAAATCACAATGGCTGATATCTAAGCGCTATAAACGGCACCGAAAGTGGGTGGTCCAGTGTTGGGAGCCGATTTCAATTGATCCCAACACTGAAAACACTGGATCTGACCCCACTGATCCAGGAAACATATTGTGCAGCTGCCCCGGTGCAACCCATACACGATTACGGTTTATGTCGTTTATTCTTACCAAGGTAAACGTGATCAAGATCTCACATGTCATAAGGAGGACGTTTGTGCACTCGGTCTTTCTAGAGCGTTGCGTAGTAGAGATACAAAGGCAGCACGGCGTGATGGAGCAGAGAAAACTAGAACAGATCTATCAGATCAGATCGTGTTATCAGGATAATAACACGCTTATGGGTTGAGCCAGCTGACCCTGGTTGATGCTGCGCACGGCATTTTGGCACAATTAAGGTTGACGCCAAAGAACGACTGCTATGAGCAAGGAGACTTAAAGATCTAGCGCATGAAGAATGAGGTTAAAACGGGGGTTAACGCAGACTTTCCATTTTCCCGAGCACAAGAACCGCTTGCTGTCTTTAGAGACAAACCTATAGAGCAGCCAGGCAATATAGAATGACAGCTTGATGAAATGTCAGACGTATAAATCGAACGATCAACAGGCTATCAGAGCCACATGTAGACCCCAAAAAAAGGTGGGTTTTTTTTCGTGAATTGAGCAGAACTATAAAACAGGGCACGACACTTCCGAAAGCATCTTTCTAAAAGCTTGAGCGGCTGACGCTTTCGGTCACAGCCGATTTCTTACAATTAACAAACATCCAGAAACGTTTTTAAAAAATGTCAGCCATGCTGATAATGCAGAGAAGAGAATGGCTATCCGTTTTTGGCCATTTATAACCGGATAACTTTCTCAAACGTCCATATGGATGCAATTACTCAAAACAGTGTTTATCTGATCTTTATTTCTCATCCATGACAAAGTAAAGACCCACTTTAGTGTTAAAATCACTTCTTCTATTTAGTGTTTAACAGGCTTCATTTTATTCACAGTTGTGTCCCTATGACTGATTGGTACAGCTGTGCCCCTCTAAATTCGGCGTGCCCCAGTACGACGTGGTCTAGAAATGGAATGAATTCAGAATTTCACTTTTCCGTTCAATTACCTACGAATCAGAGAACTAAAGAGAGCTCCATGTCTTAGATTTAGCTGAATTAAAGCCTGATCGTCCCTGTCAGACGGTCTTGGGCCGATGCTAGCGCTTGTCCAGGGTTACATAATGGATTTAGTAAGTGAGGAACATTTTATTTCGTACATAACACCTTTAAATTCGTTGAAGCGAAAACAAAGAGGGATAGCCAAGTGGGGGAAATATAGCACCCTATGCTAAGCTAACCGCTCCCTCACCTAACTGTAACAATGGGTACTTCGCGTTAGCCGGGCTTTTTTAGCTTAGGCTAACCCGAGTTTAGGCGTCAAACCAGGTTCAAAGTTAATCCAGTGCTTAAACGAGGCCTCGCGTAACGTTTACGGACGGAGGCGACAAATGCGGTTTATAGCTCGAGCACCTGCTAGGCTAACACTTGCTAACGGTTGCACGTCCCAACATGCGTTAACTTGATCCTCGCGCAGTGACTGCTCAGACGCGAGGACCTGAAATGTCAAATGTAACGCGTACGCGCCTAAAACAGGCACAAATGTATATAAATGTAAACATATTAAGCATTGGCTTTCTGATAAGGGAACTTTAGCCCAACGTTAGCGTCAAGCTAGCAGTTAGCTCGCTCCTCCGAAACACCTGCTCCGCTCCAGGCTGCGTCTCCAGCCGCATACTAGCCTACTAAACAGTACGTCAAGTAAGCACGCCGCGGCTTCTGCCGTTCTCGGTTCTAGCGTACTGCTTAGTATGGAAGTGCTCGAGCCGAGAAATGATGCTCCTTATGTTGGGAGCACCAAAAAAACGGGTCGGAACCGCTAAACGGAGCCCGTGTTGTAATTACCGCGGCGTTAAGTGTTAATTGGGAGGTAATAACGTAAGCATTCTTACTATGAAGACGAAGCACGGAGCCGAGTGCGTGAAAAAAAAGCGGTCCGCACATTAGCGCAGCTGGAGATGTTGAACATTAACAATGAGCGGTTCGTGCCGCGTTTAAAGAGAAAGCGAAAGAAGCGCGTTCATATTCACCTTGTCCGTGTGTGGAGATGAGGATGAAGGGTGAAGGTGAGGAGGATGAGGATGAGGATGGCAGCAGCGGCGGTGAGGATGCAGCGCGCAGTGCTGGTTGTTGTTGTTGTTAGTGGGTTACAGTCGCCACGACTACGGTGACTATGGCGCCCACTCACACAGCAACGGTTGCTATAAAGCGAGAGAGAGCCTCAACCGAACATAAGCGAGCGCCACGAAACGTCATCGAAAAGGGCGGGGCTTACGAGGCCGTACAGCCTAAAGATGAAGTTTTGGGCACCCCGGGTCAAACGGCGTTCTGTTTGTTTTCTGAATAATAAAATAGAATAGAGGTCAGCGTTACGACACAAAACGCACTTAAAACACTGAAACGTTTTAAATCGTAACATTTAAGTGGTAATAATCAAGTTCCCTGTGGAAAGATAGAAAGGAAGAAGCCGTTGTTTGTTAAGACAGCAGCTCCTCCAAGGGCCGGTCAGACGAGATGATTTTACAGTTTAAATAAAACGTGTTAATGAGTTTTACATTTGCGTTTGATAAAACGGAGAGGGAGTAAAAATAGCCCCTGATAATAACCTTAATTGGCCTGAAGAAGCAGGTTTGATGGCGGTTAAAGATCCAAGTCTGCTGCTGTGATAGTTATGGTCTTAACTTCAGTTTTATAACGTACTTTATTTGTTCATTCATTATCATTATCCACCGCGTAATCCACACGGGCTCGCGGGCCAGCCGCTGCCCACCCGGCAACTCTGGGCGCAAGGACAGAAACGACCCCAGATGGGGTGCCAATCCATCGTAGGGCACACACACAGTTACATGCTAAGGGCCACTTTAGAGACACCAATGAACCCAGCCACACGTCCTTGGACTGTGGGAGGAAACCGGAGTACCCAGAGTAAGCCCACACAGACACGGGGAGGACCCAGTGGTAATTTTGGGTAATTTTTTTAATTCACCCAGGGGGTTTACCTTTAGCCCTAGTAACGCCCCTCCTAAAACGACATGCTTCTGCATGTTTTAACGAACACTTTATTAGGTACACCTCCTTGTTTCTGTGGCCATTGTCCACTTCCCATATAGAATCACTTTGTAGTTCTACAGTTACAGACTGTAGTCTATCGGTCCCCTGTACCCAGCACAGATCAGGTGCTATGTGAGTAGTGAGTGTTGTGGTGTTGTGCTGGTATGAGTGGATCAGACACAGCAGTGCTGCTGGAGTGCCAATGTTGGACTGAAGAGTCCTCCAGCCCCCAGCATGCACCGTGTGTGGATACTGGCATATTGATATGATACTGATGTTCCGTCCATTCTCTCTCTCTCTCACACACACACACACACACACACAGCACAAACAAATTCGCTGCTTGAATTGATTTTAATGTTGTAACAATGGCGCTGCTGAATAATTACACTTGCTCTGCTACACCTAAAGGCTACAGAACGTATTTTCGTGGGAAAATGAGATGCTGCGAATGGTTGATGTGACTCATTTTGTCCAGGACGCTTAAATGCATGACTAACAGAACACAACACGATATGAAAAGTAACACTTGCATCAGTACTAAATCCATAGAGAAAAGCATTGGTTAAACGTTTGCGTATAAAACAGATTTCTCACAGTAGCTGAGTCCACTTCGTAGTTGTTCATGGATCTGAACTCGTACCCTTCTGGTCGGTACCACAAGGGATCATTTTGCGTTTGTTGGATGTTAAATAAAATGGCTAAATAAATGGCAGTTCTGGAATTTGTACGCCAGAAATGAGGTCTGAACCGGTGACCTTCCAGTCAATTCCAGAGAACAGTACGTTCGTTCTTACAGAGTCATCAACACATGGGATTCAAACTTGGAGCCTACCCCAAAAGGGGATTCGAACTCATAACCTTCTTTCAGCTGGGAAATAGATCTACCATGTGTAACCTAACCCAAAATACATTCTTTATTGCTGACTTGTGGCTTGGTGATTGGCATACGTTGGGACAGTTCCTGAGCGTTGGGTTCGAGCCTCTCCTCTGCTTTCTGTCTGTGCGTGAGTTTAGCATGTTCTCCATTTGTGCGGGCACCCAGGATCGCTCTGAAATTGGATTTTATTTCAAGTTATTTTATTTTTGGGTGTGGAGTGTTCAAGGTTCAGGTGTAGGTGACGGGCAGGATGCCAGGGATCCCAGGGGGTAGAACTTTCATTAGATACTGTGCTACGTATTTAAGAAATGTAGCCAATGAACCCCAGAGACATCTGGCTTTGTTTAGGGCTTAATGTGAAGGTATGAGCACGTCTGAAGTATTCACACGTTTACGATAAAAACATTTACAAAACTCAACATGTATGTACGACTTAAAAGACCCTGAGTTGGTGAAAACAGGTATGAAAATGAATGAATGAATGAAAGTCAGAGAAGCGCGTGATCCATGGCTGAAGCTTCACCCCTCCATGTAGACACACGAGAGCCGGCTTGGGCATCGGTCCATGCTGCGAATGTGAAGGTAGTTATCGTCTGACAACGATGGCTCCTGATCTCCCAAACAATCCTCAGACGGGCCCCGTGCATCAAACCCTGGGGTCCCAAACACACAAGGTCATTACAAGCTTCAAAACGGGAAAATCTAGGGTGGGTCTGTGTGGCAAAGTGTGAAAGACTGAGGATGACCTGCGATGCTTGATAAAGCAGTGTGGATCAGCTCAGGCTGCTGGGCTGGGCCTGAGGAAGCCAAACTGTCCCCCAAAACAGGCCCCTGCATCATGGGACGGGTCACGATCTGCTTTTCTGACTGCAACGAGCCTCTATAGGGAGGAGAGTAAACGGACTGGGTTTGGCCGGCAAAACCTGAAAAAAAAACCACACACACACACACACACACACACACACACACATACAGACACTGTGCATTGCAAAATACGTAACTCCTCTGCTCTGCTCAATCTCCTCAACAAAAACAAGCACAACACTGGATTTGCTCAAGCTTTGAAAACATCGAGGACCTTAGACAAAGCGAGATAAGGTCTGCATAAGGGAGATCCATTTTTGATTCCGCTAAACAGACAGCCATCTGTTGGCCCCCGAAATAGAAGCACGGATTCATGAATCATTCAGCTGGACTTTTTCGGCCGCCGATAAACTGTCAATATGCACCGGGAGCGCTGCCTTTCATATGCATTCAGTCTGGCCTCGATGCAAATGGCTTTTCTCTACTATTCCCATATATTCCAGGTGTAAGAAATGAAGTTCGTACCCAAGCATAGGGAAGGAGCTGCCCCTCTGTAGCGTTTTTAATTAAAAACTGTTTGAAAATGGCACAAAGCGGTGAGGGACGGCCGCATCGTCGACTTATTGACATATTTTTATGTGTTAACGGGGCAAATGTGTCGAGCGAACGTGAGCCTGAACGGTAGCTCGGCCTACCCAGGGTGCTCCTGCCAATTCCTCTGAAGCGAAGACGCCCCCACTCAATTTGGCAAGCAAAACGCACAGTAACGGTCCGGACAGACTGGATGCACCTTCCCTCGCTGGGTACTTTGTTAGCAACGCTCCTGAATGCAAGGGTACATTTTTTAAAGATGGACATCTTCTGAGAGTCAAGTCTAATTTATTTCGGTAGTACAGTACATTACAGTGAAGCACTGTCGTAAAGATCTCGGCAAAGCCTCAACTGGGGACAATTCTAAGGCAGCTGTGGCAATAAAAAATCTTTAGTTATAGGGAAGAAAACGTGGACGGACCAAGGCTCAAAAAGGGACCAAACGTCCATAGGGGGCCTAGATGATATATGTCAAATTATTAATAGGTACTAATAGTCTAAAAAAAAAATATATATATATATATATATAAAAAATAAGAACATGCTTTAAGAAAATGAATTCAATTACGATACGATTTTTTAAAACCCGTAGTCCATTGGTGACTTTAGTGGCGTGGTTAAGGTTAAGGTAATGGACTAATGATCAGAAGAACCAACTGCTCGGATTGTAACCTGTAAGATAAATTGCTCCTGCAAAACATAATTCTGTAAAGATTTCTCTTCGGTTCTTAGGTCAGATAATTATCTTATCACACATCCTAATACTCTGCTCCACATAAGCATTTCCGTGGCTCCATCCCACTATGCTTTAACAGAGAAGAGACCATACGTGGCATCAAATGAAGCATGCACTTACTCTCCTGATGAGGAGGGAGGGATTCTGCAGAATGGCTGGCGTATTCGGGACGAACGCTTTTTTGTGCTGCCACCATGTGGTGGTGCGAATGAGGGACCTGATGGGTTGGCTGCTGTGCTGCTACAGGAACATCAAACCTGAGAACATTCAGTGTTGCAAGAAAATTACTCTCAACTGTCCGATTGTTTGGTGGGATGAAAAAAGTCAGTAACGCCTAATTCAGAGGAATGGCGTCGGGGCTGAAAGCCTCCACCGAACTGATGTAACACGTAGAGAGGCAGTTACGGCTATCCACTGCGCTTAAGCCTTTACTGAACTCTTTGCTAGCTCTTGGCGAACTCATTCTTAAACGTAGAGTATGAAGAAGCGACTCTTCCAAGCCAACTGTAACGGTAAACGCGCCAGACTCGCTGCCACGAGTGTAATCCGGCTCTGCCAAACTTGCCTCCCATTGCTTTTGAAGAGCACTACTAAATTTCCATGGACTGGCCTTTGGAGCTTTTCTGGCACCCCCAAAATGTAAACTCCTCCCCACTCCCTTTGCCGTAGAAGACGCCCCTCACTCACAAAAGCCTGTTTTGGTGCCTTTATTCCGATCATTATTTTAACCGTCAGCCTTGACAGCCGAAGACCAAGGACTTATTTGCCGCAGATCAGAAAGGCTGTGGCGATGTTTATATCTGCCGTAGCAACCAATTCTGCCAAGGTCAGGCCGAGATGAATGCAAATTGAACAACAATTCAGTCCTTCATTCAGCCAAAACGTAGCACTCTGATGGTTGGTGGGCTGGTAAAAACACAGCTCGCTAAATGGGAATTATGGGAACCCATTGCACTGAAGCCCTCGACTATATAGGTAATTCAGTGACTGTATTCCTCCAAATGATTTTTTTCTCCTACGTTTAAAAGAAATGAAGCAACTTTTTTTTTTTCTCAGGCCCAAGGGACCTTTGAGAGGAACAGGTGGTTCACATGGTACTCGATTTAAAACCCTCATTATTGTTAATTTGCCGTAATGGTCATCGTGAAAGAGAAGTTCTCCTGCTGCTGCCGGAGACAAGTAAGGCATTTTTTCTGGCATGCCGCAAATCCATTAGACATTGTTTCTTTTGACATTGATGGCCACCTTTAGGCGCCACGGTAGGGTGTTTAAATCGAAACTAGCTCTTGGAAGGTATTAAGTCAAAGCCGTCAGAGCTTATTGTTAATTTCTTATTAATAAATCCCAGTCTAGTCCAGACCGGCCAAAAAAGGCAGTAAACTGGGAAATATAAACTATATGACCTTCCCTTATTAGTAATTTATGTAGTTTTAGCCAAACGTACCCTTCCTATATAAGAATGATTAGGTGATTACCAGAACCACATGTGCTTTTATTGAGGAAATGTACAAGAAAGTACCTAAAAGCTGGGCTTGAAAGATTGATTTATGAACCTTCCTAAGTCCCAACATTTAGTTTTGTTTTTCTTTGTATTATTAGTATTTTTAGTAGTATCGGGGTCTGAGAAACAGTGCTGCATCTTTGCTATTTTGACTCGTTCTCATGAACAGCGAATCAACTGGACTTGATTGGGCTTGATTTTGAAAGTGAAAAAACGAAAAACAAAAATGTTCCATTTCACTCAAGCACATACAGTATCAACAAAATAGTAAAACCAGAGAAACGGATCATTTTTGCATGTGTGTGTATACACGCACACATATAAGAACAAAAGTCTCAGGCCACCATTTCACTGTTGTTTTAGAAACGGTACTTGATAATGACCGTACACGATCACATTTCAAACATGGATTCCTCACTCCAGAATCCTTTTATCCTGTTCACCCTTTTTAAAAATGTGGTTTCTGGGCCGCTACCCTTCCAAAATGACCATTCCTGATCAAGCTTCTTCAGACTATAGAAGGGTCTTCTTGGCTCCATTTATGTATTATACCATTGTTAAAACAATAGTACATCCAATCTAATGGTGGCCTAAGACTTGTGCACATCCTATCCGTAGCTCACCTCCATTCATTCTTTATAATAATGCTGTCAGATCTTCTACACACCTGCTGTTACCTGGAGGTAGAGGAGGCAGTGGCAGATGAGCTCCAGCTGGGTTTGGATGAACCTCACCAGGGCCCACTTGGCTGGACTGATCAAGGCAGAACACACCTGCAGAAAAGACACAGCACACTCGAGGTGTCTAGTCCTTATCTGAAGCATCGCATTTCCTTTCCAGCACGTCACCGTACCTGTGTACATGTCAGCGGGCAGGCGGGGGGACTGGCACAACTTGCTCTCGAGCAGGTCCAAAGCTGACAGGCTGTGCTGCAGAGGCTGAATGGTTAAACACTCAGAAAGTCCATCCTGGTAGAGTTCAGCGCTGGCTCTCAGCTGCGCCGCGGGGAAAAAAAGCGCGACATTACCAAGATACTGGTGCCATGTAATTAAGAGTTGCTTAATGGGTTTGGATTGAGGTGTTGGCTTAAACGGCATGTGGATTCGGGATAATGGATGAGCGCAGGGTTTTAACCTAGTGCTTCGATTTACAGGAGTGGATGTTAATTTACTCCTTAGGGGGCATTAGAACTAACGGTTACACAAAAATAACACCGGTCCTATCAATTGCCAAACTGCAGTACGGTTTTCTATTACTTTATACAGTTTTGTTATGGACGCAGTAATATATCCATGCCAGGCTGTGAATATAGATTAGTCCAATTTATAACCATGCGTTATATGGCTATACAAAGGCGCAATTACCTCGAACGTAATCGATGAGTCCATCGGTGAGTGATTTTTCTACCTAACACACTTTTCCCAGTCAGCATCAAGGCCTAGCCCCCAAATGACCCAGGTCAAAGGATGCCAGTGCTTCCCGGGGCTTGAACTCCAGCAGCACTGCTGTGTCTGAACCGCTCGTACCAGTGCTGACAATGGATCACTGGGCAAAGGGAAAGATACACAATGGACCATATATATATATATATATATATATCTGGGATGGTCTGTTGTGTATCTTTGCCTGGGCCCATGTGATGTAATGAAACACCACGTGCAAAGTATCTAAACTAACGTGACTACGGTTATGTCCGGTCAACGTCCATTCCGGTCGGTCAGTGCCCTGTCTTACAGAACGTAATGCAGACTTTATAGTGTAAAATGGAAATACAGTGTAGCTTTTTTTCTTCTACCATAAATAATAAGACTGCTTTTCAGGCATTGATACAATGAAAACATCTATAAGCTCCACTCTTAATGTGTTTGACATATGGCAAATTACATTAAACAGTCGGTTTGGTGCTTAACTCGTGCGTTTTTTCTTTTCTTTTCTTTTTTTTTTTTTTTTAGCAAGCCACTGACATTTTCTGCAGGAAAAGCAAAAGGAAAAAAAAAGAAGATTTCCCTTCCAGTCCAAAGCAGCCACTTTAATTATCTGTATCTATGGTGATGAAACTTGTTTTTGCTCCTGAGATAATGAGCACACGGGTTAACTGTGGCCTTACGATAATTAACAAATGCGTGCAGCACACCTTTCGGAGTAAGACCAGAAAGTTCTCACCTTCTTCCTGGCCTGCTGGACTTTGCTGGTGTGCGATTTGACGTGCTTGCGTAAAGAGCTGGGGTCCGTGTAGCGCTTCAGGCATCCTTGAACTTGACACGCGTACGGCTTCTGGACAGACGGAAATACACGGGTATAAAAGCAGCAGCGGCGGCAGAAGCTTTTGACGGCGTGAACAAAGCTTTCACGGCGCGTGTGTGTTTTTTTTAAAAGACTTTATTACGTGTGATGACGGCTCACCGTGTCGAGGTGCGTGCGCTGGTGCTTGGCGCGGTCACTGGAGTTGCTGAAGGCTTTCTGACAGCCCGGGTGCTGACAAATGTACGGCTTCTCTCCAGTGTGGCTCCGGAGGTGGATCTTAAGGTTTTCCAGTCGTGAAAAGGCTTTCTGACAGCCTTCGAACTGTCAAAAAGGAGAAGGGGAAAGAGATCGTGATAGACGATCATTATTTTTGACATGGCTGAGCTTCTTGACCCGAGTATCGTCCCTGCGCGTTTCCACCAGGAGGGGTCAGTGTTTTCCCGTTCAAGCCAATCAGTCGTCTCTCCACGCAGAGACGGTTCAGTGGAGTTCATTTCTGAATTCTCCTGCATGTAATGCTTCTCAGTCCAAAACGTGCCTCGCGCTGGATTGCAAATCCTAGCTTTGAGTGCAGAATTTCTCTTTGTGTCGTGACACACACCGCTTGGCATTTAAACCTTCACACAGAAGCAGGGTTTGGACAAACCAGACTAAAGGACCCAGTCTCAATCCCTGTCTGTTATAAATCTGGACATTTGCATGTTCTCCGAACGCCCTTCCTTCATTCCTCCGTTCCAGTAGATGGGTTGCTTTTTTTTTTTTTTCTTCCCGGAATCGCCTCGAATCTGATCGAAGTTTTTAAATGAGGAAAACACGAAAGCAGTCTCGGGTGCATTTTTTTTCACTTCTTGATTGGTTTTTCCAATATGTCATAAAGCCTGTTAGTTCCAAAGTGCAGAACTGGGCCTTGCTGAAGTTGAAATGCCTTCTGTCATTCATGCAGAAGAAGCATAATTCTTACCAAACAACAGTCTAGGAAGGAGACAGAATAGTAGCCTATACGTAACGAATGATCGCATTGTTATCGCATTGTTATGCAGAGAGAAGAGCTCTACACGATTTTGAAGAAGCATTATGGAACAAATTCCCACATAACCTGACCTTCGTCTAATAGCAAATGATGAGGTTTATATCAGAATGTCTAAATATTTATGGTAAAAATGAAAAATACACGATTAGAAGACCCGGCAGAGTTCTCCAGGAGAGCACCGTAGTGCCTCTTAATGAGCATGGCCTATGAATTGCCCATGAGTTTCCCATGATGGTGATTTGGAGTGAGCTCAGTCTCCAGGCATGTAAGCCTCCTGCTCCTTGTCCTTTCCATGACCAAGTCAGGAATGTGTATTAACGTCTCGGTTATTACGTCTGAATTAGGTAGGCTGTGAGCACAAGCCATTTTGTGTGATGTTTGGATGGCTGGTCTCTCAGACCATTTATTACTTCCCTGTTTGTTTGAATGGCTCTGACTTCCTTAATATTTAATACTGCTGAGTACTGGGTAAAGGTAAGTAAGACTCTGGAAATCGTTAAGCACCTTGTTGTTCACCAGCTAAAGGCTGCACTTGTTGGACAGGCTCTAGGTGAGAACAGTACAGACAGATGTAAAATGTGTTAGACGGGTCCGACAAAAGACATTACAGGAATTTGGGCCACTGGTCAACCCAATGCTTACCCAAACTTCAATCGCTCATAAACCGCTAAAGGAGGCTACAAACTCGAAGACAAACATCACCCAGTTAGTGGCCTAAAATCGATTAAGTACTTATCTGACTTTTTTTGCTGTCATTAAGGCAGCAGGAGGCATAACTGCGCTCAAACTTTGTCAAAACTTTAAACTAGGGGGACTGTCTAAATGTCCCTGTTATTATAACCTGAAGGGTTAGGCTGGGTCCAACTGGTGCCAACTGTAAAGTTTGGTAAAGGACTGTTTCCATTGAAGGAAAATGGTTTGTTTGCATCCAACCTTGTGTCGAGTTTGGGGAACGTCCAAGTTAGCAAGAGGTCTGTCGAGGTGGGGTCGAAAAACACGACTGATTTATGAACCCAGCGCCTTTTGAGATGAATTGGAATGTCAAATGTGAGCCAGGTCATTACCATTGTTCTTTGCGAAGACTGGAGTCCGCTGGGAACGTCCATGGATTTGAAGTGCTATTCATAATACTGTATATGATCCAGTGGTTTTGCATTTTTGGGAACGTTTTTCGGCTTTTACTAAAATGGGACATTTTTCAGCCTGGCCACAATGTTGTGGGCTCTCGTAAATCAGCGTCATGGATTTGCAATTAGCTAGTAATCGTTCGTGAACCGATTAAAAACCCGCAACTAATTACACTGTATGTTTAATGCTAGCCACTAAAATGTGTTTGAAAATATACAAATGCCAGCTCGGTTCGTAACGGCGCTTGTAGGCTTGTTTTTAAAGCCTCCATTCACGCCAAAGAACGTCCTGCACGACAACCCACAAGAGCCAAATCAGCGACCATTCAGACTCCAGATGCCGTGCCAATGGGCCGAGCCATGGCACACTCAGGGCCGCCTTTCAGGTTTGTTTAATATAGCTCCGAACACTTTTGGCATCTCTGAGAGAGCGAAGGACTGAAAAGCCTGCAACATGCCGACTCAAAAGACACAGTCAGTCCCAAGGCAGGCCGTGGCAGGCAGCCATGCCATGTCGCACAACGCCAGTCCAATTCCGATGCCAGCAGTCAACCTAGTCAGATCTCCCGCTCTCCAGCCCCTCCCGTTTCCCCCGAATAATCCTGGCATCTTTAGTAATCCAACCACGCCTTGTTTACTGGCATGTCAATTTACGCAAAATTCAAGGACTGGCAACAGCAGGATGTTTGTTAGGTGCTGAGTGTGGAATGAAAGTGATATGAAAAAGATGCACTATAGGACAGTTGCGGCATAAGTACGAGCTTGTGTGTTATAAGAAGATTATTTTTTATGATTTCTTTGCACCTTTCTTTTTCTAACAGGAGTCTTTTTTGCCACACTCTGAACTTCTTCCTTTCTTCTTTAGAAATGTGGAGTGAACTTGTGATATGTAACATAAATGAGATTTTGGTAAGCACACTAATAACCACCTAATCTCCAGGATGATGCACCGTCTGGCTTTAAAAACTTGATGTTTAGCTACCAAGTAGAAGTCACTGCAGGTCAGACTCGAGCTATTCCTAAGCTGTAGTTAGCTGAGTTATAAAAAAAAACACATGCTTACTTCAGTAAACAGCCCTAGAAAGCAATAACTTTAGCTAGTTAGCTTGAAGAAAGCCTGATCTGTTTAACTGTATAGAACTACATTGAATTCAGAGTTGCCCACATTTCAAGCAAGCTCGGAAACGACAAAGAAAGCACAGCCGACAGAGGCTGAGACCAAATCCGAAAGTTTCCCTCCACAAAGCGTTCTCAAGCCGCCCAAAAGTCGCAGCAGGTATTGTTCAGTACTGGAATTTCTGGTTTCCCCGAGGCTGAATGCCCAGAAAACACAACACACGGTCTCAGTGAACATCCACCATCCTCAGCTCAGCCTTCAAAACTTCGAGCGCTGTTTAAATGTAGAATATAGAGGAGAGGGAAAAAAAAAAAACAAAAACGGGAATTTAAACCTCGGGTCATAGAAGGCAGAGAAAAGAAAACGACCGTCCATAGATGCTGATGGAAAGTGAAAAACGATAAAATCTAAAAGGCACTCAGTGTAAAAGAAAAAAAAAAAAAAAACAGAAAGAAAAAGCTATCCTTCACGATGCTTGTAAACGTCCTGACAACATGTGTTTTTTTCTGTTCGTTTTGGTGGACTGATGCTTCTATGGTAACACAATTGCAACCTTTTATGGAGTACTGAACTGTTTTTCTTCGGCGCCGTGTGTCTTTACATCCTTCTAGTTTTTATTCTGTATTCACATCAACGTAGGCGACGGCTCATATATATATTCTAGCATTCCAGTCCATATAGTTTTATTCCATTTATGTAGTGCTGTAAGCTAAGATGTTTATTTGTTTCGTCCTGGCTTGGTGGGGTAGCACCAATGGCCCGTAGCGAGAAGGTCCCGGGTTCAATCCCAGGGCGGGGCGGCCTGGGTCCTTTCTGTGTGGAGTCTGCATGTCCTCCCCGTG
>JAUZST010013668.1:0-35545 GCA_034779995.1 Parotocinclus haroldoi
TCAGTAAAACATATCGTCTATCACAATAACAAACTGAATCACGATACGATAAGATATTGTCATATTGCCCACCCCTATTATATAGTACAACCCCAAATCAGAAAAGTTTGGGGCAATATGGAAAATCAACATTTTACAGAAATGCATTGCATCTTACATTTACAGTTACTTTTATTTAACTGCAGTTTTTGTGGTCACCTCCATTTCATTTACAAATAAATTCATTATTTCATTGCCCCTTATTAAAACCCCTTGTTGAAAATGTTAGCTAATGTGTAAAAAAAAAAAACTCAAAAGACCTAGGCTTTGAGGACCAGTGGATCTCAGATTTGTCAATGCTTGAGAAATTAATTGAAAATTATTTAAATCACACATTAGAAAAAATTATTGTGGTCAGGTGAATCAGTATTCCTTTTTTGGGAAAAATGGTTTGAACCAAAGACAGGAAATGGCAGCATTAACGCACAAAAGTACATAGAAATTTTAGAGCAGAACACGTTGCCTTCAATGTGACACGTTTTTCAGACGACCCTGTACTGGAGGCAGGAGGTGGTTAGCACTGCTGCCTCCAAGATCCCCGGGTTCAGTTCTGACCCTGGGCTTGGTCAGTGTGAAGTCTGAAGTTGCGTGGGTTTTCCCCAGGTACTTCAGTTTCCTCCTGCATTCCACGTGTGCCCTATGATGCACTGGCACCTCTAGAGTTCTCTAGGGTTGTTCCTGTCTTACTCCTTGTGCCACTGACTGGGCAAAACCTTGACTATCATAAGCAGATAAGACAAATATTTGCAGGAAGAATGGGACAAAATAACACGTCATTGCTTGGTGTCTTCTGTGCCAAAACATCCATTAAGTTGGTCAAAAGGAATGGCGACATTAAAAAGTGGTAAATTAAGTGCTGTACCGTGCCAGCTTTTTTCAGAACGTGTTGCAGGCTTGGAATTCAGGAATTGATGTTTATTTAAAAATGAAATTGAGTTGACCAGACAAAGTCTGAACACATAATGTATCTTACTGTCTGTAGCAAAATAAAAGTCAAAGTTAAAGTACGGAACGCTGTGGGTCTTTTTTTGATTCAGATTCAGATTCAGAAAACTTGTCTTAGTATTTTTTTTCCATACTGTCCCAATGTCTTTTGATTTGGGGTTGTAAAATGGCTATCCATTTTACAACCCCAAATCAAAAGACATTGGGACAGTATGGAAAAAAACAACAAAATGTAGCTGTTCATTTGTGAAATAATGAAATAGACCCCGTGTTCCAGACTTGCAATGCATGCTTGGAGTTGCTGTTGCCTCACACATTTTACATTGAAATGAAATCAATATAAGTTGTATAACGCTGAATATTCACATTAAATAAATACAAGCATCAGCTATTCAGCAAGAGGCCTGTTAGTTACTGTCAGTTGCAGTAGCAATGACATCGGCAGCACAGAAGCAGTTTAAGGAGATCCTAATGAGTCACACAGGGGGAGCACAATGGAAACAAGCTGAGTGAAATGGCTGGTTTATTCCAGATCCTCATTATTCATGATTTATGGACTGAGATAGGCACATTATAGTGCCATGATGCTTGTTTTTTCAACCGGACCTTTTAAGCATCATACTTGTCCCTCTTGTGTTTAGTGAAGGTTTGAAGAGCTGGTCATATAGTAGGAGAAGAGAAAACTGAAAGTTTAAAACTGAAACTGAAAATTTTATGAGCATATTGTAATCTTCAGTGTTAGGTCACAGAGTGAGTCATCTAACAATTCTGCTGAGAAAACAAGGGGTTTTAATAAGGGGCCAAGTACAGGGATACAGACATTTAGAAATATAAGTGGAACATGTTGTACTTAAAACTAGTGTGTCACCAGACTGCAAGTGACTTGAACTGTAGAGATCAGCTTTTGAACATTTTGGTTGATGGTTGATCTGTCTGAGCTAGTATTGCTTTAGTTAGTAGTTAGTTTAGTATATTCTGGTGTGATCACCAATGGATGGAGATAACCTGGACTGCAGTAACCTAGCGGTTAAGATACTGGACTCTGGAACCGATGGTCCAGAGTTCAAATCCCACCTCTGCCAAGCTGCCTTAAGCAAGACCCTTAACCCACCATTGCTTGAATTGTAAGTCGCTCTGGATAAAGGCGTCGGCTAAATGCTGTAAATGTCAAAAGATATGAATATAAATTAAGTATACTTATCAGATAACGGTGTCTGTGTGTGTGTGTGTGTCTGTATATATGGTTATATATGAATTGTTGGATTCGAATGAGCAGAATCAAAACAACTCTGAAAATGTAGTTTATATTTCATACGTGCCCAAAATCTGACACGTGAATGGTGTTTCTGACACTGTATGTGTATGACTGAGTGTATTTTAGTATATATTTTAGTATATATTATGTAGTTTGCACAATTGCTATACCTTCAATGATGTGTAACTTTTAATATATCTTTTTAGTATTTATTATGTGCTTTGGATCTAGTCTCTGATTTGATAATAGATAGTTAATTGTCATTTGTTTTAGATTGTATTTTAGTGTCATTACCTTTTTGGGTCTAGGTCATTTGAAAATCCGTTTTGTTTTTCCAAAATCCACCAGATGGAGCTCCATCAAACGTGACTTTGTGTGAAGGAGAGCTTGATCTGATTGATGGCTACAAAACCTGATTTCTTCTATTACTAATTATGTAGGTAGCTAAAACCTAGTACTGTTATTAAAAAACCTTTATCATTTCCAAAGTTTATTTTGTCTGTAAAAAAAAACCTGCATCACAACTAAGACTTAAGTGCTTGGTTATCTTTAAATAAGTTGTTTTTTCTTGCTAGTTAGGTTTACTGATAGTATGTACAGTAGTCCAAGCATTAACGATCACACACATCACAATGGACCAGCGATGTGTCCGATTTCAAAGCCCTCCCCCATCTTCCTGTGAATACGAGAAGGAAGTTTTAAATTAAGAAGTGTCAAAAGAAGCATGAAAAAAGTCTTTATCTATTTGATTACAACAACTATAAAGACAGGACCACTAAATCGCTGAGTCATGTATATTATCCGTTTATAAGACCTGCATTTATATTGAATTGGATTAAAACGTCTCATACCGTGTAGTCATATGCAGCTTGAATCATCCTTTAAGTGTGCAATATAGATATTTCCTCTGACAATAACACATTTTTTAAATTTTACCCTTTGATTTATTGATCTTGGAAAATAATTTGCACTGTCATTACAAAAACAAGCTTTCTTTTCCTTTCTATTTCCGAGTGTTAGGTGATACTGTATTGTGTTTACTGCTTCTATGCCTCAGCTTTAGCATTAATTTTGAGTATGGGGGTGGGGTGTGGTTTGTGCTGAAATGCTAAATGCTGACCTTGTTGTGAGGTATTGATCATAAGCACATTATGTTGTGGTCAGTAATGCAGTTACTGCATTTTGCCATTGATCTGAGAAGAGGCACTTAGTATTGTTGAAATGAGGACAGTGGCTTCTCTGCTGATAAGCAAATGACTCTTGATCATAAGTTTGTCACTTGAACGGACCAAATCCCTGCCTACATTAACAGAGGTTAAAGCTTTCCATCAGCTGTGGTCATAAAAATGCATTAGCTCTAGATGTATTGATAAAATAAATAATGTCAGTAAAATTGACAATTCTTTCTAAAGGTCTGCCGTTCTTTATTCCGCAAGGCCCTTCCTTTATTGAAGTAATAAATAGCAAAGCATGTTTTAAAGATGCTTTGACTTAAGATCTGCTGCTGACTAATCATGTAACAGAGAGGAAATGGCCAAATATGGTCATAACTTTAGCCTTTGCCCGTCATGCCAGCTTGGGTTTCGTGAGCCATATGTTCATGTTTGTGTTGTCTGTGAGTGTGCAGTGCTTTGATTATTAGTGTATCAGTATACTGAATGCATACACTGTCTGAATACCCAATCCCATGGCACGGACGCTTGTGCCAGGACCCAGAAGAGACCCAGTGTGCTTGTGTTCTGGAACGTGTCATTTCCTGCTGATCTGTGCCTGTGGTGTGGAGGGATAAATATACCCCTCTCCTCCTCTTCTGCCAAAAGTACAGCCGAGCAGAGCCTCTCTCCTGCTGCTCCTCGGTCATATATACACACTGCAACGGCCTGTTAAACACTGCAGGCTACCTGAAACCAGACCTGAGTCATCTATCTGCTGTGCTTTTGCAACACTGAAGCTGCATGGATTTAAACATGCACTTGTAAAAGTGAGAGTGACAGTAGCCCACCATGTAAATAGCAATGGATTAAAAATGAAATCATGTTACCTTCACGTCGCAGCTGTTTGACCGGGGTGAGCATACAGCGTTATTACAAACTGGATTTACATTGCAGGCTTTATCTGGAGCAAGTGTGTATCTAAATTGATGTTAACCATTGGCACAGTGCCAGGAACCGTGCAACTGCAAGGTCAGAGGTTTAGATATCGGCTCAGTGGCTCAAGTTACAGTGTACGGGAGTGATTTAAGCCATGGTCACACTCGCAGCATTTTTAGAATTTTACGTTGCAAAACATAACTGGGGCAGCATGGTGGTGCAATGGTAGGGGCTATGACTTCAGAGTTCTAGAGAACCTGGATTCCTCTAGGTGCTCTGGATATCTCTCACCCTCCAAAGACTTGTTAGTTCAATTTGAATTTCTGAAGTATCTGTGTGTGTGTGTGTGTGTGTGTGTGTGTGTGTGTGTGTGTGTGTGTGTGTGTGTGTGTGTGTGTGTGTGTGTGTTTGTGAAATGTCAGGACAATTTCCAGGAACTCACATACAGCGTCAGGACAAATGTGCATTTTGGTGAAACGTCAGGCCAAATCCATATCCTGACTTTTCTGAACATTTGTACTACATACATTTCTAAAACTAAAAAATCCTAAAGTTTTCCTTTTGGTTACTAAGGTTGTGGTTAGTTATAACCATCAAATTTGGCCATTAGGTTGACCATCAAATTCTCCAGATCTTAGTCAGATCAAGTGTTTGGGACTTAAAGGATATCCTGCTAATTTCTTAGTACAAGATACCACAGAACACCTTCAGAGGTCAGGTGGAATTCATGCCTTGATGGACCTATGCCTTTGTGATACGATGGAGACTATACAGTATTATTAGGCATGTGTTTATGTTTCTGCGTGATACAGCATGGGACATTTAACAATTTGTCTTTATGCTCATGCACTCACAGCAAGAAAATTAGAATTACTAGGTAGTAGCCTGAGCTGAAGCATGTACATGACTGGCAAACACAGACACCCTAATCAGTACAGGTAATGCCATTGTAAATGTTTTTTTTAAGTAGAGACGGCTCCCACAACAGGCATAAGACTGACAGGTAGTAAGTGCAATAGTCTTCTATTTTAAACTGATTTAATTAAAATCATGAACTATTTTGAACATTTCTCAATAGGAAACTTTCTATATAGGGCTCCTGTCACTGTAGTATTCATTATTTGAGCCATTTCAAGCAACAAGGTGCGTTCAGTTAACAAGGATTTATACTGATATACTGTCGCAAATGATATTGAATTCATTCATGCTCATGCTTAGCAATAACTGGTCAGGCTTGTGGGTCCAGAGCCAATCCCATAAACATAGGGCACAAGACATAAATACATTCATCAGAAGGCACCATACAGTAACTTATTCCCACACAGTCACACCTGCAGTATAACAGTTTAGAGTAACCAGTGTACCCACTGGCATGTTATGAAAGGAAACCAGATTACTTTGAGAAAAGCCACATGGTTACATAGAGAAAGCATGCAAAACAGACAGTAACCAGACACAAGTACTGAAGCCTGTAGCACAGTCACTACCTGCTGCTCCACCTCGGATATTTTCCACATGTAATTGTGATCATGTTCTTGTACGTATTTATACATTGTGTAATTTACATCCACAATATACACATACATTGACATTCAACATGTCCAAAGGTTGGGTGTTCATTTTTAGAATTTACTTCATGGCTCATATTATACAAGTCTTTCTTTTATTTGTTTTAAGATTACTTTACTTGCTAGTAATATTCCATTGGTAGTTGGATTTCTGCAGTTGTCTGATTATTCATGTACTCATATAAACACCATACTCGTAATTGATGTGCAAGTGAGTCATGGCCCAGTTCTGGGCCACACTTGCCATATTCATCAGCTCACATACTGCCATGAAATGATGGCAGTGATTTCAATCAAATATGACTGCCAATATACGGCCAAAACTGCTCCCATTGGACAACTTTTGGCCAAAAATCCAAATGCACAGACATATCCTTGAATTAATTGTTGTTTTTTTTCACAGGAAATCTGATTTCCTCTTCAGTTTTTCAATATTTACAATTTACAAATATAAAATTACAAGATATGTTATTACATAAAATAACTTTGTTTTAGGCAACTCAACTGACTGCAGCTCTTATATGACCTTTATATATCCATATTCTGTGGTTGGCCAGTAAAAGTGATCATATCTGAACAGATGTGCTTGCCCTATTTTATAAATCACCCGTAGCCAGTGAATATTACCTATGCTAGGATACATGAGATCTGCAGAATCTGTTGGGCCAAATTATGCCCACAGTACATTTGCTATTGGTATAACTAAGCCATTTCGCCCAGAACTGTCTGCTGTCTGGGAAATCAGTTTACAGATCAAGCTGCAATAATTGTCAGTATGAAAATGCACACTGCTTTTTCCCCTCCCCCAGATGGCTGAGCCCATTCTAACCCCCCAGGCTTTCCAACACCCATTCCCTCATCCATCAATCAGAGACTTTCTAGATTGGTTTACTAGATTAGGATCAGTAGCAGAAGGACTAAGCAGCATTGTGGCTAGTTACCATGGCGATCCTGGCTGATAGAGCACCACAGGTCATGGCTCCCTGAGGGGGTTATTGGAGATGGCTATCTGGAAATGGTAACATAAAGTTAAGTGTGCGTCAGTGTGAGTGTTTGTTTTTCATGTGTGTGCTGGGCATGAGTAATGGGGTTGTGTAGTCCCAGTGGCTCACTGACCTTTGGCCTCTGCAAGTTCACACGCTGACCAAGTGCTGTGATAAGGTCAAATATTCAAGCATTCAAGTCTTCGTTGATTTTTTTTTACTTCCACTGACCTGAAGCTGTAGCACCACAGGCCACTTTTCATGACTTGCCCTGTCAGTTCAAAAACATCGCTTTTAATGCTTCGTTTTAAACAAGCTCTAACTAGAAAGTTTTGAGTGTTTCTACTTTTGGCAGAGTAAGTGGTTGCATGCTGCTGAGGAAACATGTTTTGTAATACTTAATTTCAAGGACAGGAGAAATTCACTGACTAATTGATTTTACATGGTTTCTCAAGTGGAATGTGGCTAATGAAGTTAGGCAGCTTGCCCCATTGAGAATTAATAGCATGTCTAATTGTGATCTCAAATATGCTCATAATCCTTTAATTCGACAGAGTAAAGGTAGCGAGCTGAAGGTGGTGTAAAGGCAGAACAAGGTCTTAAAGTGATATCACAGTCTGAACAGCTGGCTGTATGCCATGCTTGTTTAATCAGTCGAAAATGCACTTTCCATAACTTACATAAGTGTTAAAGTAACCTTTTTGTCTTTTTGTGTTTAATACAAATGCGAGCCATTAGACAGTTTCAGCTAGCTGTAGGTTCATTCGTGGGTGCTCTTTAAAGCTCTCAACTAGCAGCAGCAATCCATCATTTGTACTGTCAGTCTTCAGATGCATCAGAGTTTGTTGATTAAACAAGCCTGCCTTCATTATCAGCAGTGCTCCACTGTGCAAGACCTTCTCATGGGTAGGCATAGGTGTAAATTACTTATTTTGGTGGCAAAGTGAAAATGCAACACTTTTATGGAGAATGGAGATTTAAAGTGACCCTGTGGTACTCTGTTCTTTCAAATGTTCTGATAGATGCTAAAATTATTTCTCTCTGGTGCTCTGTCAAATTCACCCACACGTACTACCGCAAACTGCCCATGTTTTTCTTCACTCCAGTCCACTCCGGGTCTTCATGACAGACTCTCAGTGGCCATGCTCAAGTTGTTGTGCATGGCTCTGGTTTCTCTCTTGGACTGAAGCCGTGTTCACTGCCAGTCTTGATCTCTCACACCTGTCTGACCAGGCCTTCCATGTAACACATCAATATTTTAACAGGCTATAGGAAGGACACGGGGTGGGGGTGAGCTGTTTTGGCAGAAGTAGCTGTGTCCTCAGGGACAGGGTAGATTGTAATTGGATGCCAGACACACAGGGACTTGGATGTGATATACAAAATAGCTTTCCTGGTACAGTTTATGCTATGAAGCAGTTAGCTCTAGACTCATTTAAAAAGCAAGTTTTAATAATTGTCCCATTTTTAGCCCAGTAGCAGAATAACAAATGAGTAATGTCAAGCAGTACTGTGACGCCTTGGCTGTTGAAACTGGACATGAAGTTCTGCACTTATGGGAGGGATGTTGTGTGGTGGAGGTCAGTAGGGGTAACATGTTTGATCTGTTGACAACCCTTTCCATAATGTTTGTTGTCACACTAGCATTACCATACGGGTGTGTCAACACAAACTTGTTTGTTGTTCCAGAGAAGGAGCAGCTGTATTTTGAGACACTGGTGTTAATTGTGGTCAACGTGAAAAGACAGCATTATGTTCCAGTGCTAGTTGTGCTGAGGATTAAATTCTTCAGGGTGTTTGTGTGAATCTTTGATGAATACCTGTTAATCAGTCTGTGTGCCGCTATTAATATCTCCCTTTCCTCTCTCTCAGGATGAAAAATAAGCTCTGGTACTTTGAATTTGGCACTACCGAGACCATCTCTGCCACATGCAAGAAGCTGAATGAGAGCGTTGAAGTCGAGGTGATTTCCGCACATTTACAGCATATCACAGACACTTCTATCCATGGCAAGTAACAAGTGAAAGATTCTTACTACAGTATTACAATGGCTAAATATCTTGAGTCAAGGTGCTGGGAGTTTGAGGCTTCTGGTGAATAAAACATTTCTGGTCAATAGCAGATCAGTCGCCCCACCACAGTCCCAGCAATTCCTGCATTAAATCCATTGACAGTGTGCACAAGTTCACATGGAGTCTGATAATCTCTAGCATGACCAGTTCTCAGTGGCAACTGTGAAGTACGGGGCTTGTTAATTTAAGGACAGTTATTCCAGTCACTTTCAAAAAGCCATTGTCATGGTCCACTGCTATATAGATATTTCAGCTGTGTCAGTGTTCCATTTTGTTTCTACTGCATCAATGATATGTGCTGTTTAGCCCAAAACAAACAGGTACAGTCACTTTTTTATGTGTCACCCCGAGTCAGGAAAAGATGGAGCAAAATATAAACTGCAAATGTAAATTGAATTGTACTGTTCCACACATTTATTTTGACTTTTACTTTATTTATTTTTATATGCATCTGAGATATTTCATGTTTTGTCTGGTCAACTTCATTTCATTTGCTAGAAAAACATCCATTAATGCATTTCAGTCCTGTAGCAATACAAACAAAGTTGCAACAGGGACAATTCAGAGCTAGTAAATGAATTAAAAAAAACTAAATAACGAACAAAGCGATTTCAGACAGGTGATGTCAACAAGTGATTAATATAGTAATAATGTTTTGGTTCAAAATAACTTTTTGCTTTGATGTGTAAGAAAATGATAGTGTTTAAAATCAGTATGTTTTAAACAGATGTTTAAAAACATTGTTTTTTTTTTCAAATAAAGACTGGAAGGCATCTCTATTAATAATCATGGCATTAATCTTAAACATATTTTAGACAAACATTAAGCATTTTGAGTTTTGTAGATATGTCACTGCCTATGGTGCTTGTCAAGTACAAGAGTGTTCATAGCTAAAATAAGAGTACTCGAGTCTTGAAGCTAAAGACAAATTATAATTGCAGTAGTTATTCGTTTTATATCAAAACCTCCCTGACTGATGTTGATTAAACTCCCAATGGTAGCATCTGTCTATAATTATTTTAAATGATGTACTATATGACAGTAGATTAAGTGTGTGCAGTGTGTGTAGTGTATGCTCCGTGGTTTTATTTCCTGTTGTAACTATAGAAAGAAGCTACAGATGGTGTTTCAGTTGCAACAGTTGACAGACAACACTTTTATAACTGATGTGATATTATGCTTGGGTGGCTGCTTGGGAGATAAAATTATTGTTAATGTTTATATGATTGCATACAAAAGTTCATGAACACAGAGTCTATCTGATCTAAAACTAGATCCACAGATATATACAGGGTGAGTCAAAAGTCACAAGGCACATTGCATGCTAAATTGTGGACTTTTCACAAAGACTGCCAAAACTATTGTTGAGGTTTCTTCATCGTCCACGGTCCCAGTTTCTCGAAATTTGGCTATAAGGGATACAACAGTGCTGGGTGAAATTGGTGGTCTTTCTGGGTGTTGGTTGTTGAAGTCTGTGGCTATGATATTCAGAATGATCAATTCCATCTTCAGTTACATGTGATGAACATCAAAAGTTTTGAACTTTCTGCATTAATAAATTTAGAACCACAAGAGATAATGCATATCTGATTGTGCCAATTGATTTCTGAGACAATTCTGGTCTTCTTTTATATACTACATGACTACCATCCCATTGGAAGATCTTGCCCTTGACCATGTTCCAGACATAGCCTAAAAGACAGGCCCCCTCACACATTATTTGTTAGGGTATTTAGATATGTCATTTTTTCAAATGCCTTTTAAATTAACTAGTGTCCGGTGCCTTTTGACCCACCCTATATATCATAGTTTACTTCTATTGATTGATGGGCATTTGAGACTAAGAAAGAAATGATGTTGTTCTAGGGTAGTCTAGGAGAAAGATGTATTAGCCTATCCTGCTCCAAGCCACACAAAAATGTTAACTTAGGCTACACTTTTTGTCAATAAATGCATGAGCACAATATTACAACAGTGCAGTGCTTCAATTTAAACCGGATCTTGTTCTGGCAGGACAGGATTGTTGTTCTTGCATGGGTGCCTCTCAAATATTGAGATCCAAATCCAGCACTTCTGCTTTTTTGTATATAAAATAAAATGAAAATGGACAATATTCATAAATATATTAATTAAATGGTATTTATCTGTGTGTAACCTCTTGTTTAAACACTCAAACGGCTCATTATAATAACATCATCAGAGCTGCCACTCTCGCTCACTCATGGAAGGCAAAGTTTGGAAAAGGCAAAATGTTACAAATTAACAAATTAAGCATTGCACTGCAGATTACTGTAGAATTGGACTAATCTTTCTGTATTTCCAGACTGTCAAAGTTTGATTGACATAGCGTTTTTAAAAAGAGACGCTTTCTTTATTGCATCCTTGGTATTGTTTTTTTATTCCATCTAGTCCACTTTAAAATCAAATGGCAACCAGTCACTGTTATAGTCGACTTAGTCTATGGAAACCCTAATATATAGTACTCTTTGTTAGATGTCACTGTCATCCAGATAGTCCTCATTTTACAATGGAGAGACGTTCTGACTTTTATTTAAATGTATTATTTGTAAATGTATTGTAATCTAACGGGTTTAGATATACTAAATATGTTAGCCTGATTAATCAATTGATTAAGTTGTGGGAACAAGAACCTAATGCGTAGAAATGAGATAGAATAGGTGTGGGAACAAGATAACTCATAAATGATTAAATGGATCCCGTTCAGTATGAACAAGATAACTCGTAAATAATAAAACGATCACCCTAGTATCTCCTATTTCTATGCATTAGGATCTCATTCCCACACGTTAATAAGTCATGGCCACATCTTACATTTGAAGAATATCATTAACACAAAACCTATTTTATAATGAATACACATGGAACACATGAAACAGGGCTTCTGTTGTTCACATATTTGTTACCCAAACCATTTTCTGCGAAGTGGTACATTCAGATAGTGCAATTAGGGGTCTTGTTGTATTGGTAAATCTTTTTTTTTTTCTCTCTCAGTGTGACGGAATCATCCTGGACCTCAGCAGCACGTCTCTGGAGGGCATTGCTGTGCTCAATATTCCCAGCATGCATGGTGGCTCCAACTTGTGGGGAGAGACCAAGAAGAGACGCAACTACAACCGGATGAGCAAGAAACTCCCTGAGAGGTTGTGCGTTACCACAGTCACTGATGCCAAGGAGCTCAAATTCTGTGTACAAGGTAAGTAGGTTTGGTTTTGGGGATGCTGCAATCCAAGCAGCCTTTTTCTTACCAGCTCTTGTGAGGCTGTATGTAAGTGACTTGTGTATGTGAGAGAGGAGTCTAGTTACTTTGCTAATTATCAAGTATTATTGCTAGGACTCAATGTAATTCGCGCGAAGTGAAATCAGATCTTCAGCCATTTCCAGTTGAGTGTACATTAGCACTAGCAGCAGCTGTGACTCACTGGTGCTGAGAAGCAACTCGTTCCTCCACGACTTTTATGAGTAGTTCTCAGGCCACACTGTGTTTAGGGAATTTCTTTCATTAGTGTTGAAGGCTAAATGAGGGCATGTTGGGCTGTTAACAGTGTTAATTGTCATTCAGTGATCTGGGTCAGATACAAGCTGACAGCAGCACTCCACAGTTTCTCATATGTCATACTGAGTGACTTTCAGAAAATATTACTCACAACAGCTTTGGTAAGCCATCCACAAAATGCCCACAAAAACCTTATTTACCACTATAGCCTAAGAGGACACATCAGCTGGATTAGAAATGCTTGAGGTTAGAGCAGGAACAGCTGGTCCATGTCGTCACACGTTAATGTCATATATCCCTAATCCATCTCCTTTACTTTTCACTTTCTCCTTCTCATTTAGTTTCCTAGCACATAAACAAATAAGCAGTGAACAGTTTGTTTGATTTTTTTTTTTGCTTCCGAATAATAAAAAAATAATTATTATTACTATTTACTATAATTACTATTAATTACAAGAATATATACAGCTGAAAGAACTTCAAGGCAATAATTGTTGGCATGTTAGTGTCCATATATTGCAGTCCTTGTTTAGCTAAAGGTAACTGCCAGTACTAGCCTTGTGCACTAGCTACTGAGCAGAAAACGATGGGTTTCTGTGATGTAAAAATGTTACCGCTTTAGTTTGATTCATGTTATTATGTTGTGCACAGCCTATTGTCTGTTTGAGCACATTGTATAGTCTTGTTAGCATGTTATCTGTTAGCATTAGCGATTAGCCTCACTGTCTGTGTATTTTTAGCTTTGATTGTTAGTATTAGTATTTTGATTATTTGTATTAGCGCTGCCAGTTATAATTAGCACTGTCTTTCTTAGGATTCTTGTGGCAGTGGTGTCTGTTAGCCTTAGCCTTGTCTGTGTGTATTCACAGTGTCCAGTCCGATAATCATTGTCTATTTGTATTGGCACTAAGTATTGTATTAGCATTGTTAGTTTTAGCACTGTCTGTGTGAAGCGTTAGTAATGTTTGTATTAGCATTATTCTCTCACCCTGTCTCCATGGTGGGTTCCCTGCTGTTCAGGGCCTAGGGGTCTCCATTGTAACAGGTTGATGGAAGTTCAGTTAGTAATGTATTAAATAGTGGGCAGAAGGATGCATCTTTGGAGGGAGGCTGATATTAGTGCTATTAACCGAGACCATGACTCGTGTGACTAATCTGTAGTTTAATCAAGGATTGACTTATAGCACTGCACTCAAATCCCTCAGCTTATCCATGTCCATTAAATCATGCTTTCAGTCTTTCATTAAATATAGTCTACCAGAAAACTGATGTACTGGAATGGATTGAGAAAAGTGTTCCCAATTGCATCTTTATAAGATAATAACTCATATATAATGAAGGTTTTTTTAGGTTTGGAAGTTTGGTAAACCTTTGTGCTTTAAATGATTTCCCATTTAAGTTATATAATAGGATGCAGTGCCAAGTTTAAACCCAGATAAGTGAAATACATGTGTAATACATTTATTGCATTTAGTAGACTCACTTATCCTTAACTTACATCTGCTACAACCATACAACACAAGCAAGTGTGGTATGCTTATGGAACCAACAGTGGCAGCTTGGCAGAATTTTGGCTTTCTGGTCCATAGTCAAGTTCCTTAACTACTAGTCCACCACAGTCCTAAAAACGTAATTCCTATGAGATCCATACACCCCAAACAAATGCAATTTATGTTATAGATTTAATTTTTGAAAGAAATACTCCACCACATCTTTAGTTGAAGGGTGGCACAATACCATAGCAGCTAGTGCGGTGTCCTCACACCTGAGGCATCCGTGTTGCAATCCTAACCTCAGACTGTGCTTGTGTGAACTTTGCATCCTGTGTCCATGTGGGTTTACTCCGAGCACTCCAGTAATTCTTGTTTTTGAAGTGCCCTCTGTGTGTGTGTGTGTGTGGTGCCCTATGGTGGATCGGTGCCCTGTCTAGGGTTGTTTCTTCCTTGCACCGTTTCGCCGACTAGGCACCAGATTTTCTTTTTGCCAATTGCAGCATTTAGTTTCCTTACTGAGGACACATACATTCTAAACAGTTTTCTGGTTTGGTTGGTTGCTAAAATGTGAGAATATTTTGATTTCAAACTGCATGTTGATTTGTAGTTTAGTGCTCCAGTGAAGCACATAAAACACATTATAGCTTTTAGGTATCTGTGTTTACGTTTACATATATGCACCATTTACTTACCGCATTGTGTTCTGTGAAACAGGTCATTGACCAAAATGGTCATTTACTGTGCAGTATCGTAGTCGCACTGTTTTTTACTGTAATGTTCATTTAAAGGGTATTTTTCACAATAATAAATAAATGCAAATGTTTTGTAAAATGCATCAGAGATATTGGTAGAAAGACGAGTGGACGATAAGTGATTGAAACAACTGATTATTTTGTTTGAAAGAAGCCAAAATGTATTGATAGTCGATATTACAGAATGGAATGGATGTTCTCTTCCACGCATGGATTGGCTGTTGCGTTTGTTCAGCAAATTCAGAATCATTTTGGAGCTCAGCGCAACCTGTGCCAAAATGTCTTATGACACCCCTGATTCAGAGCTGACAGACCCACTCAAACCTGTGTGTCTCTGGGTGTGTTTGTCGTAATCATGTACTTGTTTGTTTTTAGAAGTAAAGATTAATGCTCATTTCACGAATGGCTTTAAACGCATCAATCTTCACTGGTGCTGAATGCAGCTTACTGTAGCTCCACTGTCTTGACATGGGAAGGACACTGCTAACATATAAAAAAGAAGTGATCACCAGCTTCAAATTCGTTAGAAGAGCCATGTATGTCTGTGACCTTCCTCAGCTAGCAAAGGGTTTGTACAAATGTATAAACAAACTTATGTACTTCCATTATTTTAAAAGCCACAGGCCACCACCGATGTGGCTATTGGCTTCTTGTTTTGGAGAGTAAACATTGCTTTCGGTTTCAGTCAGTCTGTGCTCCTGTTATCACCTGAATCAGAATCCGCATGGAATAGATTAAAAGTTTAGCTTGAAGTCTGGCTGCAACAATAAACCGCTCACTGAACTCACTGACCAACCGCTCTGTGATAGTAAATCTTTTTGTCATAAAATTTCCTCCTAGAAGATGAGAACTGGACTGGCTATAAAGAAGGTAAAAATACATTCAACAACATTGACAAATCCATCCTAAGTTGAGTTTATCTTAAATCATGATGTTTAATATATACTGTATGTATCCCAGTGCTCAATACTCCTGCCCCATGACTCCTTATACCACACACCGTCGAGTATTGTAGTACATAGTGTACCTTAATCATGCTTAAACCAATTACATTAAACTACTGTTGGCAAAATTATTAACGTAAAGCTTAATTTATAATAATGTATTTAACATCTCATGTGGTTTATGTGAGAACGTGAAAACGAAAAGTGAAAAACAAAGACCGATTATTGCATTACCAGAGCTTTTTCCCTATTTTATTGTTAATCAAAGAGGTTAATATATACTCTATATATCCCAGTGCTCACTATTTGAGCATAGTGTTGTGAACATTAGACAAACTTTTATTCCACGTAAGAAGCTATTTTTTATGTATATGGGCGTGTAAGGGTTTTTGTGTTGGGTTATAAACTTCTTTTGTGTCACAGGATGAGATCATGCATTTAAGTATCCACTTTCTTGTTGAAAGCAACGATTTTTCATAATCTCAAACCGGAATGAACATAAATAATTTTGATGATGTCCAGTGTTTATTGAACATATTTATTTGGGGTAAATGTGTGTGTGTGTGTGTGTGTGTGTGTGTGTGTGTGTGTATGTGTGTTTGTGTGTGTGTGTGTGTGTGTGTGTGCTCTTTGAAATACTTTGCCTTATAACACATAAGTGCTGAGGAATTTTAGCCATGCTGATGTCTTTTCTTTTATTTCTATAAACAGTATAAACATTCTGCTATTTATTAGGGATGGATTAAGACAGCAGTCATGTGGCAGGCATTATCACATTCCTTTTGTATTAAGCTCTCCAGTTTTCCCTCACCTTTCTTTGCGACAAGGCACAGTTCTCCTGGCCTGTGTCCCACAGCTCACGCATGCTCATTCTTTTTTCCACAGTTGTGCCACCCTTTCCACAACAGACCTAACTCCTGCCACTTATGCTGAGGAATATTACATTGCCTCACTTTCACACACAATGAAACAACAGTTTCCTTTGCTTTTCTCACTCACGCCATGAACACGAATAGAAGACTGAACGCCCTACTACTATACTGGAGAGCATTGTGGAAATGGTGACTCAGTTGAAGTGTCTTATGATAGCGGCCAATCAACAGACCTGCTTTCACTTTAAGGAGACGGTTTTTTTTTATAGCGATGTCTCACATCTTTGTGATTGAGATGCTTTTGACCTGAAAGTCTTTTTCCCATGATCTGCTCCTTGAGGGCTGTGTTTGTGGACCTGCTTTGTGAGAGAGGCTTTGTTTATGAATGGCATGGGAAACAGAGGTTGAGAGCGGGATGAGCAGTTGGGCAAGAAGAGAGCACGTGAACATAGTGTAGTAGTACAAAGCCTTAAAGCAAAGTGGGTGTGAATAAAAAGCGGTAGTTTTGTGCTTAAGATGGGAAATTGGGCGTTTATATAGACACGTATTGGGCTCTTAGTGGGCTTACAGAGATACTTATAGTTAAGAGCATTTTTAGCTTTTCACAGTTGTCATTGTCCACTAAATATACTGCCCAAAGATAACTGTAACATAAAACTACATATACACTTCTCACAAAAATGAGGGGATATTTCAAAATGAGGGAGAAAAAAAAAATATTTCTGGATACTACAAGCAAACATCTAGAGAGATTGTGGAGCATCTGGAGGGACTTGCTAAAATATAACTTGCTTCTCTATGGAAGCCAAATCTCCAAATCAGAAAAGGTTGGGAAACTATGGAAAATGCATATAAAAAGCACAGTGTTTCTTAAATTTACTTATAAGTTCATTTTGTTGTAGACATTATGAACCTGCGATATTTCGCTATTTGTCTGGTGAACTTCAATTCATTTGTTAAGTCCATCATAGAGTCCTTGGACATGGTTAACACGAGGCTTCTTTTTTCCACAGTAAAGGTTACCAGCATTTGCTAATCTAACTCCGTATTGTACTGCTTGACATAGGTTTTCCAAAGTAATCCATTGACCATGTGGTTATATTAGCTATTTTTGAATTATGGTTCTTGGTGCAGTGCCATCTGATTCATCAGCGATCACAGGTGTTCAGCTTAAGCTTGCACCCCTCGACTGTACTCACTGAAATACCTTACAGTTTCGTGAATAATTTAATGGTATTATGCAATGTAGAGCAAGAAATGTGCAAATTCTTTACAGTCTCTCTTTGAGGTATTGGATATTCTCTGGTTATCTTTGCTCATCAAAGACAGGATGCTGCTTCTCTACTGACATGACATCACTTGTTTGAAATCACATCATTATGGTTGTGATTTCAACAGGTTTTTATTTTATTCATTACTAGGTCTAAATTGCCCCCTTCCCCCTTCCCAACTGTTGCAGGCCTATAATAAAGGAATGGATGTTTAATAACAAGTGAAATAAAGTTGACCAGAAAAAAACATTCCCAGGTTCATACTGTCTGCAATGAAATAATAGTCAGTGTAAATGTAACACACACATTGTGTGTTTTCTTTATATTCATTTTCCATACTGTCCCAACTTTTTTCTGATTTGGGGTGGTATCTTGATTGTGGATTCCATGTATTCAGAATGGATTTGAGTAGTGTACATATTAGAATGTACAGCCTGTTCTCTGCCTCTTTCTTTTTCTCTCGTCTGTGAATTTGAGATTGTGGAAAGGAGGCAGCTCTGGCACTCTGTCTTTATGCCAAGTTACGGGCCGCCCCCACACCTCCAACACAACTCCTCCACCCTGGCCAGTTCCTCCTGACCATCTGCCATTGCTGTGAGCAGACTGAGAGAAGAACTAGAGACTAGTAGATTAGTAGCACAATAAATACATGGTCTACATAACAGGTAGTACTGACGCTGGATAAACGCTGACGTTATGTCTGCAACGGACGAGTTGAGAAAAGTACATGGTTTTGTAAAACACTTCCTTTTATCCACACTTTGCACAAATTACTGGTTTGTAGTTATTTTAGGGTTTTTTTTGCACATCCACTACACCACCCTTTGTTGCTATTACTATAATTCTGTAAGCTGAAGCACATTTCAACTTGGAGATAGCAATATGTGTTATTCTTTGTAAAGTAATGTGATTATATTTACTTACAGAAGTGTGTTCATGCAGAACTAAATTCATCTACAAATTCCAGGGTGGCTTGGAGCTGCTGCTGTGAGGTTAGCTGTGCCTCTATTGTTTTAACCCTGTGTGTCTTTTAGCATGGCTGCAGATTCAGCACTGATCTGCTGATAAAGCTAATTTGAGAGCAGTTTTAAGATTTTATCACAACAGTCCAGCTTGTTTTAAAGGCTCAAGCATGGTGCAAATATGACAATTTATTATTTTATTTATTTATTATATCTTCCACTACCCAAAATGCATAGTGGTGAGGTTATGTAAGAAGCCTTCTCTGAGCTATTCTTAGCACAGCCTTTCTGTGATGAACAGCTTGGAATAGAATAGCCAAAGCTTAGGTCTAAAATAACTGTCACCATTTATAATGTGAAGCAGTTTTGAACAAAACAGCATGTGCTTGATGAAATAATTCCCTATGTTTATTTTTACTGTTGAAAAATAGGATTTGTCCAGAAATGCTGCTTACATTCATAGTCTTACTAGCACACTTGTGGTTGTGGTTGTCAGCCTCGGAGCTGGGTAGTAACTTGGGCTGTTAAAAACTAACACATTAATTACTGCTGTTTTTTTACATAGTGTTTATAGCACTATAATTTGGAGAAATGTATTACTGTGTGGGAGCAGATTCTCATGAACACACAAGGGCCTAGTATAACTGCGATTTCATAACATATCTTGCGGCTTGCACACGATGTTCCTAATAAAGTACCTAATAAAATGAAATCTTTGTAAAAAGGTATTGTTATTGTAACTACTGTTTTTTGTTTGTTTCTTTCTTTCTTTCTTTCTTTCGTAACCTTTTACAAATTAATATATACATTCAGTATAAGCTTATCAACATTTATTAATACATTGTACCTTTTATTCCTACCTGAATACATTTTTTTGCAAAAAAAACAACAACAACTCACTTTTATTCCAATACATTTGTCCATGCTGTTCACATTGCTTTTACTGCTTGGACCTTAAATGCATTTTCTTGCGCATGCCATGCACTCTAAACACTGTAGCCCTTTTTTGTTTTGTTTTGTTTTTAGATTTGTCAACCCTTTCAAATTTACTGTATTTTCTGACCTAAAACATAGTCCTAAGGGTAAATAAATAGAAACCAGTTAAGCAACCAATTAGACGAATATTATACTTCATATAATGTATATTACTGTTACTTATCTGCAAGTGGCAAACGTTACGTGAACCTCTAGGGTTAGAAGTTCCTTTAAAGGTGAAATATGGGTCAGGCGTTTTCAGTCAATATAATTATAATCAGATGTGATGTTATATTTATAGAACATGGATTTATCTCATCATGTTGATCCTTATCAGACTGGGAAAGGTCTCTCTCAAATGAGTTATTCTTTATGTTCAGGAGACCATTCACCATTCAGGTGAACACTGAAGGCTGCCCATCAGCAGCATCATAAAGATCACATGGATAAGCCAGAAGGCTAGTGGAAAACTTTATGGTTTAAATAAGAAGTGTTCTGTATGCCAGACAGTTTGCCATATGAACAATGTCCAAAGACATGAGTGTTAAGATAAAGTGACCTTTAGTGTGTGTGACTGTATGAATGACTGTGTGTACACTACAATGGATTGACGTCCCATCTAGGGTTATTCTTGCTCTTGCGCCCAGAGTTGCCAGGTGGGCACACTGCTGGCCGTGTGGATTAAGCAGAAGATAATGAATGAATGAATGCTAATACTAGTTACCAGGGTCAGTATACAGTTTTTTAAGAAGTTTTCTTAAAAAACAATTTTCTGGTTTTGCTGACTTGACTTTCACAAGGACGCAACATTATAAAAAAAGTGAATTGCTATAGAAAAATTAGATATCCATTTAGAGACTTCTGTTTTTACAGTTACTTGTGTTTTACAAATATACTCTCAGCACCTAGAGGGGCACTCCTACTTCCCACGGTTATGTCTTTAATACATCCAAAATAATGCTCTACTGAAGTTAGTACTGTGTGTAGTGGCACACACCATACCCTGTGTGTGTGTGTGTGTGTGTGTGTACCATGTAAAAACAGGACCAAATGGACAGAAATATTTTACAATTGGCAAGGATTTTTGTTACAGAAACTGCAACATTTGTTTGAAAAACCAAATGTTAGCAATTTACTTTAAGTTACTGAGGTTAGGGTTAGGGTTAGATGAAGGTGTAGCATTAATTAGCTATAGTAATCATTATAATAGTGGAAAATCCCCATAAATTTAGGACTACCGAGTGTGTGAATGTGTGTGTTTGCGCCCTTACACACACATTCAGCTGGCAGCTCTCTAATTAAAACATCTTACCATGTCATTGACACTCAGGACCGTTGTAACATGATTCTAAACTGTTTCCATTTTGATGGCTCAGATATTTTTAAACATCAACAATATGCCAATAACCTCAATATCAGGTCAGTGATGGCTTTGAGTTCACTGCAAACTCAGTTTGTACAATTGACAACTAACTTAGTATAAGCTTTATTAGCTTATAGGTTTTATGTATTTGATCTATGTAGAAAAGACTGTTTTTCCAAAAAAAAACCTGACTTTTTAGGGTTTTTTTTACTAACAACTGTCCAAAATACAATGTGTCTTCAGAATGGGCAACCATTTTGCATGGTCAGAATGGAACGCTTTCGCCTGTTACTCCATTTTTACATAACAGATCCTGTAGCAATCGTCCACTTACATCATCCAGGAAAGTCTTAAGCATGTGTCAGATTATGTAATCAGTGTGTGATTACAAAGTGTTTACATTGTGGCACAAAGCCTAGATTATTATTTGTTCATGTGACCGATGTCAGAGGCGTGCATCTACGCCATACAGATATGAAGTATGTAGGCTCTCCTTTTATTTAGTTATTAAATATCACTGATTTTGAGCCGCACACACTGCAAACAGATTTAGATTATGATGCATACAGGCATTAAATCTTCAGAAATAAGCAGTGCCAGAAGAATTGGCCGTACTGAATAGCTCAGTGACTCTCAGTTTTCAACTTACCAACATTGTCTGTGATGACAAGCTAGTGCAAAACTGGGAGGGGGGCTACATCCGACCTAATGTCCATAACATTTTTATGGCATAACTTCACTAGTGACTAATCCACTAATACTGTAATTATTCAGGCAATGGTGTTCGGTTTGCTCAAGAAACGTATATTGGTCGGGTTGACAGTATGAGTTTACTAAAAGTGTCTTCATTGCTTTGTAAAGCCTAGTGTGACCAATGACAGCAGAGTAAATATGGTGATCTTCCATTCAGAGTAGATTAGAGATAACTGTTTGCTTTCAGTGTGTAATGAGATTGATAATGAATTTTAGGGATTGCTTCAATTAACAATCTTGCCTGGTAGTTGTTCTAATGGTGGAAAAGAATGACCATTGTGTGGGTGGAGATGATGATGAGCCACTGTGCAGTGAGAGTAGACACTGATTAGCTGGGTATATGGGTCAGGGTTTATCAAGGGTAATTTGTCTGTGGATTGTGCTCAGCCACTGGAGGCAAATATTTGACTCAGTTTCACAACTGTAGATGTTTGCTACTTCAGTCAGTCTGCCTGTTGTGGTTTTCACAAATCAAATCCACTTTGCACTGTTATACTAATTCCCGGCAAAACCTTAACATGGAGAGTTTTTCAGGAGCCTTGGGAATTTAGTGAATTGCAATTACGCACTGCTTAATCCTGGACAGTGTCAGGAAGGAGCTGGTGCCTTGCAGGCAGTACAGGACACAAGACACGAACAACCCTAGACAGGCTGCCAATCCATGATTGTAGGACATTTACGTCATACACACCCTCAGACCTTTTGGCATAATCACTTAACCTAAAACATGTCTATGGACTGGGTGAGGAAACTGGAGCACCTGGAGTAAATCTACAAGGACACAAAGAGAATATTCAAACCACACAGAAAGGACCGCTTCACCTGTAATTGAACCCAGGACCATCTCGCTGTGAGGCAGCAGTGTTACCCTTATTTTAACAATGGTGTAATGACCATATTTAATAATATTTCCTGGTCTCTTTATTGGAATATTAGCAGAAAATGCCGGATATTCATATCCGCTAAAACAATCAGCTTATATAGGCTACAATGGCAAGTAATGTGACCTCACTTTGCACTTGAGCAATAGTAGCATCTAGCAGCTTCATTGGGATGCCAAATTGACCCTTCCAAAAAGACTGTCCTGATTAAGCATCTTTGGTCTTGGGCTGCTACCCTTTTTAAGTCCAAAGAAGCTTGATCAGGAAAGGTATTTTTGGAAGGGTAGCAACCAAAAACCTCGTCTTCTGAAGGGGAACATTCACTCACAGTCATGCACACACTCATACACTTTGGAACAATTAATTAACCGAAAGCCTGTTTTTGGACTGTGTAAGCAAACTATATAAATTTTCTAAGCAATTTTCTTACTCCTTTTGTGCTGTAAGTCCTTGGTTTACTCAAGAGGACTTTATTACTCATTCACCCCATTCTCCAGAACCTTGCTCTTTGTAGCAGACTCTCTATCATTATCATGACATGTCGCCATGCTTGCATGACCCTGTGTGCATGCTTACGTGAGCGACGGAGTTAATGTGTGTGTACTGTGATTAAACAGTGTTTTTCAAGCATGGACTGAAGCATTTGCACGTCTTGCTTCGTGCAGTTTCTTTCGATTCAAGATACTTGTTTCCCGAGAAAGCACTCACCAGTCTGTCCCTCTGTGTTTATGTGTCTAGATCTGAGTGACCAGTTGCTTGAGGTGGTGGGCTTAGAAGGGGCCATAGAGATGGGCCAGATCTACACAGGCCTCAAGAGTGCTGGCCGACGCCTCGCCCAGTGTGCCAGTGTCACCATCAGGTCAGTGTCAAACGTGCATACCAACAAACGCTATTTGCGGTCCTCATCTCTCTGAGCCTCTCGTCAATCAGTTTCAGTGGCCCTCCCTGCACGCTCACTCATCCAGACAGAAGTGGCCCTTGCTCCTTCCTCGCAGCCATGATTACACTGGACATCTCAGCCAATAACTTTAACCTTTAACCCTGCACCACTCCACTCAGTAAAGCAACGCCAGCATTCCCAGCCGCCAAGCCCGATGAATAATAACGTTTGTAACGTGTCTGAGCACACACTGGATGTTTGGGCTTGGTTTAATTAACTGGTAGTCAGATTACTCTTGGAAATGAGCATTTAAGGTGACAGTTTTAGGAATCTTGCACCTTTCGTTATACAATTAGCATTAATAAGAAACTGTATTCGGCGGAACATGTTACGGCTTGGTTTTCCTGGAAGCCAAAGTCAATTTAAAAAGGCCTTTCATCATCTGCATATATGAGGAGTATTCATATGGAGCAGCCAAAACTGCTGAGCTAACCTCATGGAATAGAGCGTATATACATGGCCAGGGTGTTGAATTGTCTGTGTGTGTGTGTGTGTGTTGAGTTTAGTTAAACTGGGGCCCAGTGTGGGAAAAGCCTCATGGGAACAAAGAATGCAGTGTGTGCAATCATTCTGCAGTGGTGTTGCAGAGAAGCTTCGTGCCCTTGTGCCGTCTGCAACCTGACCCCTAACAGCCCATCTCTCTCGTTGTCTCTCACAGGACATCCAGACTGCTGCCTATGCAGATTGATGGCGAACCGTGGATGCAGCCTCCATGCACGGTGAGGTCACTTTTCATGGTTTTATACTGGTTTGCATTTTTGTGGGTGACAAAACATGAGCAAACTGCTTCTTTTAGAAATCACAACTCACCACACTGTTTATATCCTCAGGATTGCATAAACTTTCTTTTATATTACTAATATATTAAATTAAATTGGGTTTCAGGTTTAAACATTGCAAAACGGTGTCTGTGGGTTTATATCCATAAATGCCCATCTCTTTTCTCCCTTCCCTTCGCTGTTCTGCACAGCCAGACATCTCAGCAAGCTCCCTGCTAATTAAAACACTGTCATGTCACACCCGCCACTGACTGATTATGTTATTAAAGAGAGAGGAATGTACATAGAGAAGTCAATCTGCCCATAGTAGCTACATTGCCCTGATTAGTACAGTTCTGTGCAAAAGTATCAGGCCACAATTAAAAAGGATATACCATTGTTTTAACAGTGGTTTAATGATGATATATAAGAAAATTTATCGGTCTGTTTATTAGAATATAACCAGAAAACAGAGGAAGTTTATATGCAGTATTAAAAAAATAAGCTTCTATAGGCTACAGTGGCAAGTAGTGTGACCTTTCCTTACACTTACAGTAATAGCAGCATCTGGCAGCTTCATTGGGACGCCAAGTTGACCCTTCTACGGCGTGAAGAAGCTTGATCGGGAAGGGTAGCAGCCAAGAAACCTCTTTTTCTGAAGGGGAACAGAGCAAAAAGGCTGCAATATGCTGAGGCTTACATAGACTGCAATAAAGATCAGTGGAGAAGAATATTATGGAGAGATTACGTTTTTAATTTTAGTCTCAATCGTCAACAATGTGTTTTATGGTCATTATTCCATTGCTAAAACAACAAATCTAATGACTTTTGTGCAATACTGTATGACTGTGTAAAGATTTTATAGTGTCTCCTCATTTATCACAGCAGAGATAAAGTTCTAGCTCAGTTTTCTTCTTCTGGCCAAATTGCTCCCACATTCTGAATTATGATTACAGCTGTTGACTAAATGAAAAAGTGGTGTTGACAAAGCAATGGCGATGAGTTTCCGGTCGTGTAGCAAAGCAAAATAAATATGCTATACGTGACATGGAAAATTCACCTACACGTAGTATGTAGTATGTAGACATCTAATAGAGCTGCTACCCTCTTTGCTGCCGTAACATCCTTTACTCTTATGAGAAGGCTTTACACTAAACATGAGTGCAGGGATTCTCATCCATTAAGCTGTAAGCGCAGTGGTAAGATCAGAGGCTGATGTTGAATGGTACATTGGTGCATTTGGTACGTTTGTGTCATTTAGCAGACGCCCTTATCCAGAGCGACTTACAATTAATGCAGATTTGCAGTCCAAGCAGTTGTGGGTTAAGGGCCTTGCTCAGGGACCCAACTGTGGCAGAGGCAGGATTTGAACCCTAGACCTTCTGATCTATAGTTCAGTATCTTATCCACTAGGCCACCACAGCCCCAATGGAGAGAGCTGGCTCACAAAGTTCCAGTTCATACCAAGATGTTTGAACATCCACTCACTGACAAATGAAACACACCCTGGTAGAAATGTCAAATTGGGGCAGTTGTGTCACGGGGAGATATGTAAATAATTACAGGTGTGGTCTGATTAGACACTATTAGACACATGAAGCGGAAGCTTTGCTGAAGCTGATGTCCCTAGCTTGTAACGTTAGTGATAAATCTGGCAACCAAGACATTTCTGTGAAACCTTTGCTGTGTTTGTGCAAGCATTATCTTGCTGAAACATGAGAGGCAACAAATGTGTTGAGTTCTTAGTGCTCCTCATATCACTACTAGGAGCTACTGACTTAGACTTTACTCAGGCCAGTGATGTTCCTCAGTCACCTCAGTTCCTACTCAAGTCAACTGTAACAATGTCAATTTTAACATCATTAAACATAGCATAACTAGCTTTAAGTGCCTGTGTATGTTGAAGGTAACTCTGTGACCACATGCTTGATTTCTGTACTTGTTAGCAGTGGCTGTGACTAAAACAGTCAAATCAACTGCTTTCAAATGATGTCCTTGTGCAAGTTGTAGTGTATTTCAAACAACTTGACTAATGCGCCTTCCTGTTTTTCTCTGAACTTCACAGATACGAATTACGCACAAGAACCAGGTGCCCATGCTGCTGGGTCCTCCACAGAAAACACCGTTCCTCTTCTTCAAGAAGCGCAACAGAAGCCGTGATTAATCTGAAAACTCATCCCAAAAATCGAAACATATCTTCACTATCTTCAGCTGCTGTTTCTGCTTTGGGTGGTGGAGATGGACATCAGGAGGATGAACTTGTACAGAAGTCTGGATTTTTTGGAAAAGGATGAAAGAAGAACTATTGTCTTGCCTGGACCGAGGACTCCAATGCCTGCGTTAGCCTAACATTTAGAGGCTGCAGTGACTGAACGAGCGAGCCGGCATCTTGACCAGTTCCTGTGTATTTAAATATTTATGATATAATATTCCTCCCACAGGCTTTGTAGCCTATAGGTCTTGACCCATTCCTCAAGGCTTAGGACCAGTAGGCCTTATTGAATTTGTATCACACTGTGCCCAGGAGTAGGTTCATCAGACTCTAAACAGAGAAAGCAGTAGATGAAGAATACATTTTATCTTAGGTGCTCAGGAACATCTTCAGAAATGTCACCTAAGGCAGGAAATGAGATAAAGTGCTAAAAGTGAGCAGCCGGGTTATGAAAGCGAGAGTGTGTGGTGTGCAGCTTGATATGAGTCTGGTGAATAATATATCAGTGCATGCTAAGCACTCAATCCAGTGTATCTCAATATGCCACTACTTAAGGAGACCAAACAGTGAGCTCATCTATTATGCAGTGGATGTTTATGAGCAGAGTACTAATGGGGCGAGGCAGGAGCAGGCTAACAAGATAAGCGTTATACACCTCCAGCTCTGCTGTGCGCTTCTGGCTGTGCCATACACACCAGATTATCGAAAACATTGTGGTTCCCATGGCAACACTGACACACACCATTGATTGGATGGTCTGTTTCGTATTCCGGGTGACACAGCGGCGAAAGTGGTTAGCACAGTAAAATCACAGATCCCTTGTTCAATTCCTGGTCTGGACTCTGTCCAGGTGGAGTTTGCGTGTTCTCCCCATGTCCCTGTGGGTTTCTTCCCAGTACACCAATCCCCATCCAACATTTCGAAGATATGCGTTCCATTCTATTGGTTTCTGTAAATTGCACCAGTGTGAGTGTGTGTACAAGTGCACAAGTGCCCTGCCATGGATTGGCTCCCTGTCTAGGATTGGTTGCCCTGTGCTACCAGTTTGACCTCAACTTCCAGCGACCCTGAGCTGGATTAAGCTGGTATGAATGAATGGATGTTTTGTTTTCCAGTCTCTGTCCCTTGTCTCAGCCATCTCTGAAGGGGAACCTGACTAGTGTATTAGGCTGATCTGTCTGGTTTCCACCTTCATTGAACATGGGTATGTGAACTATGGTAAAAAAAAAAAAAAAAAAGTTGTCTACCGCAACTTAGCCAAATAAGAATCGTTCCAACCATGTGTTTGATCCTCGTTGACCTGCAAATTGAGAAAATCTGATCATCTGCAGGTCGACGTGTGCAGTAGTGATGAGTATTTTAAACTGTTTCCATTATTAAACTCACCACCACTCTGAGCATCGAGGCACGATAGCGTTGTCCAAACCTAAATTTATCATGTATTCCCATGAAACACTATGCCTAATTATACAGTGACAACAACAGATCACAATTTCAAGTGTAATGACAAGACATAACTCACATAATTCACATCGGAAAGATAGTTTTTGTTACTGTGTCTGTGCCGGAGTTTAATGTTCCGATGGCTGGACACCATGTATGCTGTTATAGCCAATGAAGATAATATCATTGCTAGAAATAAGATGCATACCATCGTGTATACGAATGTAGAGTAGCTGTATATTCTGACAGCCTTGTGTGCACATTTATGAATGTTTAAAGACTTAACCTGTAGAGATATGTATTATAGCATAAGCAGCTAGCCGTGTTATCTTATGGAAGGTATGGATGACTGACATCGACAAATGTCACAAGTGTAGATAAGTGTGTGATAGTGAGACATTGGTGCTGTGTAGAATCAGTGCCCTGGGATGTTTTAACTACCTAAGACCAGGTTAGTTTTTCACCTTGCAATCATTTAGCCACAAGTTTGATATTTTAAGTCAATTTTTTGATGGACAGTAGAAGCTCATTCCGTTTAGAGAGAACACAACTCTCCAAAGTTGCAGGCTCTGGTTTGGTCTGCACGTGGTTCCCTTTAAAAAAAATGCCAAATCATAGATGCAGTATCGAGGTTCTTCAAAGTACGAGGTCTAAATAACCACAGAATCTAATGTTCAGGACTTTCAACTGAACAGTATTGGTGATTCACTAAAGACGTTTGCGTCTACTGTGGTTATCAGACAGTTGTATTTTGTGGTCCTGTGGTATTTAAAGGAAGGTGGTTTGGTTACGAGTGCATGTTTACACTTTCTTTTCATTTTACAATGTAGGATGATTTTAAACAGTTATGTGTATATATAGATATATATATATAGATATGTGTTTATATTTTATCTAAAGTTACACAACTGCATGCCTGCTGAAGCAAAGAAGACAAAGATATCTGCTCAAGGAGAGAGATGTAAATTGCTGCAAGCTTCACCACTTCTCCTAACCATTTTCCTGAACCTCGTCTTGTTTTTTTAAACAGTCATAGTCTTCTTGTGTTGAATTTTCTTCATACGATTGTAGAATTATTATTGGTGCTTTTTTTAGTCATGTGGTTTGGCACCTAGATCAGACGTATGTCAATGACTTTCTTCCTACTGGCAATGTCATCCTTGGTACCTGTAGTGGTGCTTGAAACCTTTAGAATGTTCTGTTTTTGCATATGCTTCAAACAAAACATACATTTTCAGTATTAAAAGTAGATAAAGAGAAGGAACTTATTCAATATTACATATCTGTGAAAGGGGAAATTATGTAAGAGAACCTCTAGGACTAGCAGTGACTAGTCTTGTGTCTCTGAAATTGTGATCTAGACAACACATTTGTGAAAGTGCATCCAACAGAGACCACTCCAAGAGCATGTGATGGTACAGAACATCACATGGGAATCCAGCGTAAATTCTAAGCAACTGTAGGCCACGTTTAACATTGTCTATCGTCAGCACTCATGAGTACACCATCAGGAGAACACTGAAAGACAGAGGTGTGCATTGCAGCAAGTCACCGCTCTCCAAAAAAAGAACATTGTTTTCCATATGCAGTTAGACTTCATGTACACAAGCCAAATGTTTTTGGACAGGTGAGACCAACTTAAAACATTACGGTTAAAATCAGAAGTATTATATCTGGAGAAAGGAAGCACTGAATTCTAGTGGACATCATCGCGTATGTGAAACATGACCAGCAAATGTGTGTGTGTATTTCTCAAGAGTATGTGGGTCATGCAGCAAGTCAACAACCCTAAGCAGAAAAGTAATGGCTAAAGAAGAAAAAAGTTCATGTTTTATGATGGTCAGGTCAAAGTCCAATATAAAGAACTAGAGTAGAAGTTAATCTAAATGAAATGTCATAGAAAAACATGAAGCGATCACTTAGTGTGAAGAAACACCCCAACATTCCAGAGTTTAGGAATAGACAAAAATTCCTCCAAACTGATGTGCAGAGCTAATCAGTGCTAATTAACGTATATCAGAAATATTTTGTTGACCTTATTTCTGCACAAGGAAGTCACACCGGCTGCTGAAAGTGGCTCATACTTTTACCACTCGCAGATATTTAACATTACATAAGTTTCCTCAATAAATAAAAGAACAAGTATAATATGTGTTCTCGTTTGTTTAATTGGGTTCCCTGTCTACTTTTAGGACATGGGTGAAAATCTGGTTAGGTTTTAGGTTATATTTGTGCAATTTTGGAGAAAATTCTAAAGGGTTTTGTTGTTGCTGTTAATTTAAATGACTATAAACCTTAAATAACCTTAAACAGTAAACACAAACTAGCAGAAAACTGTCAATACATACTATAAACCCAATCAGTTGAATAGAAAGGGTTCAGTGCTTTTTAATTGTGTCAGTCCAGCTTTTAAACAAAAAATGGTTCCCGTTGTCACCCACTGTACTTGAGAGTCTTGATTGTATCTTGTTTTCATAGATTGACTGTCAAATCCTTTTCCAGCTACAAAATGTCTTACTTCCTCTTAAGTTATTATTGTTTAATACCACTGTATTAGATTTTACATGTAACACTGTGACATGCTGTATTAAACCACAGTGTCAAAATGCCTTCCTTTATTAGGATACTGAGGAGTCAGACAGTGAGATTGCCTCCTTTCTGCATAGTTCCTGTGCTCCAGTTTTGACCTTGCCTGTAGGTCTTACACAGGCTCACTGAAGCCCTATTCTTAGCTTGGACTGATAAACAGTATTAAATTACCTGACTGCAGTAGAGCCCATATTATCCCTTAGCGTGATAGTCCTGCATGTATGCATTAGCCCACTGTTGAAGTAGTGGGCTTACTACTCTATCTGTGTAGCAGTAAGGGTCTAATGCATGTGGCAAGCAAGGAAGAATTGATTGCCCCTTTGCCTTACACTATTATCCTCTGTCATCATGACCAGTCATTCATTCTAGGCATCCATGTTGATGGACAAAAGATTTATTGAATTAAAGGAGAAGTTGTGAACTGACTCTGGTGTTGCTGATTGAAGAAAGTCTGCTAAAATGCACTTAGTAAATTATTGCACCTACTGGCTTTATGCAGCTCATGTAGTTTTTTTTAGCTTGCAGTGCGAAGGTCAAGTAATGCGGTCACAGAGACCTATGAGGGACTGGCATCCCGTTCAGGTAGCACTTTTAACCACAGCCAGAGAATTCTGGGATAATTTCCAGACCTTGTTGCTATTCTGCTAATATTCTGAATCTTTACTGATGAATTGTTGTGTTTAATCTGCTTAGTGTTTCAGTCAAAGGGCTCCTATATTGGAACAGCCATGAAAACTTTACGATAAACCCAAATCAGAGGCTTCTATATCATCAGCAAACTAGTCCAAACTTTCCGGTCAGTGATTTCAGAATTTTGTTGTCGTTATTTATGTCAGGTTTAAGTATTATTATCTAAAAGAAAATTCTCAAATCCGTTTACGCTTCTCATGACTTGGACTTTCTTTACATACAACTCGTGCCAAACAAAATACAGTGTGACGAAACTTTAGCAGTAAAACTAGGAATTCCACAATCCCATAGAACAGGTCTGCAAAGTTCTGAGTCATGTCGTTGTGTTACGATACTTATTACTTACTTACTCCAAAAAGCCTTTGTTAGCAACAGCAACACAAGAACAGGGTCTTCACTAATTGGATGTTCATTGCCAAGCAATGGTCAGGAGACTCAATGGCAAGAGTCAGTTGGAGTGGTCGAAACTTGGATTTCTTTTATCAAGAAGGCTGAGGGTTTAATTCCTAGCATTGCCAACCTGACATTGTTGGGCCCTTAAACAAGGCCCTTAACCCTTTGAGGACTAAGGAACATATTTGTCCTATACTTTTAAGTGGATGCCAAATGCGATTGAAACAACCTAGAGCAGTCAGTTTTGTATGAAACCACTCAGTATGTCACTGATTTTATATAAATACGGCTGGTTTCGAAATGTATGCTTTCGTTTCATTGCTGGATATTATGGCGTTAGGGATAAGTAAGGACATGGGTGGTGTGGAACAAATTGTCTGGCCAGAACAAATCCCTGACCTCAGCCACATACAGTACATTAGGGGTCCATTAAAAAAACCTATTTATGTCAATAATATTATGCCCACTAATGCTCTTGTGGATAATAGAAGTGAATCCCAACAGTCATGTTTCAAAATCAAGTGGAAATCAAGCCTTCCCTGAAGACTGAAGGACTGTTATGGCAGCAAATGAGCTCCATTCAGTTTTTTGCCAGCGGTTCTGAATATGCCTTTGTTAACAGAACTTTGAATAATAATACAAATAATACAGTTTTAATGCTCTGTGTATTATGAATAAGCCCAAATTCCTTGTTTTGTTATATGTTGACTGTATGGTAACTCTTTAAGTAGCGATGTGCTGATTAAACAACCAGAAGCTCAGCTCGTGGGTAAAGACTGGGCATGTTGGGCATACAGAGAAAATGAGACAGGAACTATGTCTTTATGAACTATTAATAGTCTGCAAGTCACATCTCATCTCTCCTTGAAAGACAACCAAGGACCTAGAGTTGCTACTTTCCTCATTTTACTTTCATCAGCCAGCTGCCTCTGACAGATTTTTCTCCAAGGTTTTCAAACATTTCACTCAGTTATGATTATCATAGATCATTTGGCTCCGTAGGGTATTAGCGTATTAAAACAGAACATTGGTACAGTAATAGCTTTTGGGCTTTATTTAGCAGTGATAACATTATTTTTTTATCACCAGTGTCATTTACCTAATCATAATTCCTAAAATGTGTTTGTTTTCAAATCAAATAAACCCTTGTTTCTGATCTAAATGCACTACACACTCACCGACCACTTGATTAGTTACACTTCCTTGTATACATTTTTAGCAGTTGCACTTACCATCTTGCCATATAACTGCACTTTGTATACTGCTCATAACAATTTGTGAATATTTTAAAATGAATATGAAGAGTATCCTACAAGAACTGCTGGACAATCTGATCCTGTTTATGCCTCATTGCTGTCAATGTATTTTGGCAGTCTTGGGTGAGCATACACCCTACTGAACAGTCAATATGTGGCATTTTTCTACAGTTTGACATGCTTCTGTTCACCTCATGAATATGTCACTTGCTACCCAATCACAATAACTGAGTTTGCATCTCATTTGCATAATCAAACACATTTCTTTGAGTTTTTATGTGTTTTCCGATGATCTTGATGAAAATCAAATGCTTCTTTTTTAATTGCACATTGCTGTAGCCTAGCGTTTAAGGTAGTGGACTCTGGACCAGAAGGTCCAGGGTTCAAATCCCACCTCTGCCAGGCTGCCACAGTTGGGGTCCTTAACCCATAACTGCTTGGATTGTAAGATTGTTTCAGTTGTAAGTCGCTCTGGATAAGGGTGTCTGCTAAATGCTGTAAGTGTAAAATTGATTCATATTCATTTTGAAATATTCCCTATTTTTTGTGAGCAATGTAGTTCTGCAGTTACAGAGATTGCAGTCAATCTGTTTCTGTACAGACTTTGTTAGTCCCCTTTAAATGTAAAAAGGACCACCGTAGGAGCACAGATCAGGTACTATTTAGGTAATGGATTATTCTCAGCACTCCAGTAACACTGATGTGGTGGTGGTGTGTAAGTGCGTGTTTTGTTGGTACGATTGGATGAGACACAGCAGTGCTGCTGGAGTTTTCAAATGCTGTGCACTCTGTTAGACACATCTACCATGTCAGCAGCTCATCTTTTATTGCATGGCTTGTATTAGTCATCCTCTAGTCATCCATCAGTTTTCACAAGACACTGCCTACACAATGCTGGTGGCTGGACATTTTTGGATGGTGATTTTCCAGCAGTGATACCGAGGTTTTTAAAACGCCAGCAGCACCGCTGTGTCTGATCCACTCCTACCAGCACAACACACACACCAACACAACACCACGTCATCAGTGTCACTGCAGTGCGGAGTACGATCCAACCATTCAAATGGTACCTGATCTGTGGAGGTCCTGTGGGGGTCCTGGCCATTAGAGAGCAGAGTAAAGTTGACTAATAAAGTATGTAGAGAAACAAAGTACAGTACGGCATTTAGGGGAAAAAAAGTGCTTGTATGTGGTAAGTGGAACTGATCAAATGGACAATGAGTGAAGAATTAGTAGTGTACCTAATAAACTGGCCGGTACGTATATATCCAGATGCATAGGTATTTGTATAAGGTTTTTCCTCCATTGCTGCTACAGTAGGCCCTCCTTTTTTTAAAAGGTAAGGGCTTTGGATAAGAAAGTTATTTGAGAAATTTCCCATGCCATTCACTTTGTATTAGAAAGAATGTCGATTAAATAACTTGTTGGGGGGATGGTAAGATAAAGTGTGTTACATAAAGACTTCCTGAGGTGTTCAGTACAACCCATTCTACTGCCACTTATTGTCTTGTGTGTATCTCTGAAATACAGAGATCACTTATTTAAAAGGATGTCCACATACATTTGGCTATATCATCTATTGAAAGAGAATGTCTCGTTGATCTTTCACCAAGCCTTGAAATTTTGTCTGTAAAAAAGCATTGTTTATTCCAGAGGAGCTCTGCTGCATTGACTCCACAGTATGTGTCACCCCTTTGGATTTATTTAAGGAAAGTATCAGAATGGAAACATAATATGCTCTTGCCTGCCCCCCTCACCTCCCACCGCATCCGCACAGACTGAAGTGTATTATAGAAAGAAGACCTCTGCAGTACAGGATAATTGACAGAGTGTTTTCAGAGGCTTTAGGAATGCAGCGATGACAGTGACATCACCAATTGTGTAGCTATCAATTTAATGCTGTTATTGTTCACAGCAGTATTGTTCTCAAAAGCTGCTGTGTATCACATTCTCTCATTCCTGTGGAGCAAGGATTAATCTCACTTCGAATATTGTCCTTGAGAATTAGAGACTACAGCCTGTCTGAAAGAATTAGATTTGCCCACTTATGTAATAACTGCTCTAGCATATCAAATTTCTTCTGCACGAAGTGCAAGATTGATCATCAGCTAATTCCGCAATGGAATGTACTATAACTAGACTTGTCCTTGCTTAGGTATGGTGTTATAGAGGATGATTAATTGACATAATAATACAATTAACATTGCAAGTAATAAAGAAGTACCTGAACTTGTAATCTGACTGTGTTGTTATTCTAAATATATCGCCATTAGATTAGATTAGTTAATGATCAGATATCATTATTTTACAGTCTCTTTATAAGAATACAACAGATAATACAGGAACATTATATGTGGAATATATATTTTTAATCTGTTTGTTTGTCTTCTTTAACATCGCTATCTGCATCAGTGACCATCTCAGCGACACACACAAGGTTATATCCATACATGAGTTAATCTCAACACCAGTCACGCGTGTGTGTGTATATATATATATATATATATATATATATATATATATATATACACA
>JAUZST010013669.1:0-10925 GCA_034779995.1 Parotocinclus haroldoi
CCCACCCACCCCCCGCCCGGTGAGTACCTCTCGACCTTTCTTTGACCGAAAAATCCGGACCTTGAAGCACATAGGCTGGTGTGTGTGTGTGTGTGGGGGGGGGGTGTTGGGGGCTCACCCTGATTGGACGATATACGATTGGGAGAAGTGCGACAAGTTCCACGTCTGGACGGGGGGGGGGGGCGTAGGGGGTCCGTTTCTGGCGCCCGGCGATTCCGTGCACAGGTGAACAGGTAAGAGGAATCAATCCGGCAGTCCGTAACCATGGAAACGGACCCGGTGAGCTCGGTCTTAAGGCTAGAAAGACACCAATACAGGCTTCTCCTCTAGAAACCGTTCTCTGTTATTCCTATAGGTGGCGCCACAGGACCAATGATGATCTATTATTATTATTATTATTATTCCACCCGATTTTCGGCCGGTAAAAAAAAAAAAAAAAAAAAAAACGGCAACCACTCATCACGATGGTACTTTATTGCTGTGTTTTTTTTTTTTTGTTTTTTTTTATGTCAATCGTACCCGAGAACAATAACACCAGAAAGGGAAGGAGGGGCGAAAGCAACGCGAGGTGTGCGACTAAGCTGGGTAAAGGTCAATCCGACCGCGCCGTCGCCCTAGAGGCTATTTAAGTATCTAATGCTATAGGCAGCTTGGGATTCACCGCTGGCGTGCACCTGGTGGTCGTGGAGTCAGTTCCACTGGTCCTTGGGCTGCACCTTTCCGTTTTCGTCCCCTGACTGGATCAGCGCCGGCGAGGGGCTCGAGTGCCGCTGACGACGCGTGAACGGGAACACGCTTGAAACACAAAAACAGATTTGAGCAACGTTGAGCGAGAGGACACCTCCGGGGCGGGGAGTGTGTGCGCGTGTGTCGGGGGGGGGGTTCCTGTAACTCGGGGGATCCTCGGCAAGGCAGAACCTTTGTATGGGAACTGGTCAACGCAATGCCTGGTCCTCCCTGGGCCAGACCTAGTAAGGGTTGGACCCCAGGCAAACCTTGCCTCGGGAGAGACGGGAATGGAACTGGAGTAGCCCATGGTTCGTGTCCCGCCTCTGGCGAGGTGAGGTTTGGGTTTGCGCTTTAACGGGAGCTTGTTAACCCGAAACTCCTGGTCTTTCCCGGGCCAGACCTATGAAACTGGAACCCCTTGCTCCCCTTGACAGGCTGGAACCAGAGTAGACCAGAGTAGAGACCCCGTTCCACCGGGGTTCCGCCTCGCCGGATCCTCCGGAGGTACGGTCACTTCGGGCTAGCCTTCACGCATTTACCTTTTCTTAGCCTCCTGTGGCACCACGGCTTTGGCCAAGATGCCCTTGTAACGGTCCGACTTCAGGTAGCGGGTGTACGAGTCCTGCGGACGAACATCCCAAATTTAGTGGCGCCCCCTAGGCCCAGATGACCCCAGCTTGTGTCATTTCGCCCACCTTTTTCATGAGGACATAAATGTGCATCTGGGCGTCGTCGAAGACGAAGCGACTGGGCTGCTTCATTCCCTCCAGGGTTTGGTCCATGGTCTTGCTGTCGATGTTCACCGAGCGGGCCGCTCCGGGCGCCAGGTACTGCCTGCCAAAAAATCACCCACTTAGCCACCGCCCACGACCAACAACACTGAGCACCCCCTACCCGCCCACCACCGGGGTAGCACCGATCTGGTCGGATAAGGGTCATTTCCCCCCCCCCCATCCCCTCCAGACCCACCACACTCCACTCCATGGCTTTGATCTGCGAGGGTCGGGGTCATTCCGTAGCGTCCCCATGAACCGACCCCCTCCCCCGGGCCACCAGGACCATCTAGGACTTCCTTGGGCTTGCAGCCCAACCTTCGAACCCAGATTCTCCTGGACCCAGAACTGCTTGCTCTTACCCTTTATTGCAGCACGGGCTTCCTTTGTGCCCCCTACCCCGCCCCCCCCCCAACCCCCGAGGGACTAAGATGAAACCCCAGACCCTCTGTAACTTTATTAGAGGCTCAGGACTGGGATGAGGACCCGCAACGTCTGGGATGGGATGGGATGGGTGTTTAGACTCTTAACGGCGAGACTGGACCTTACTTGTAAACCTCGTCCACTTTGCTGGGGATTTTGGACGTTTGCCCGTGCCGGACGTCCTCGCACGCCTGCCAGAAGCACAGGTTCTCCGCTGGGGAACAAAACGAAAAAACAACAACAACGACAAGGTTGGAGGCGGTGGATATCCCCAAGGGTGGACGGCCGTAAGCTCCGGGTAGCAGTCGAAAGGCTCGCCCTGGACAGGTGGACGGTCCCGGGGCAGCCCACCACCCGGATGATCAAAAGGAAAGTGAGGATGCGTCGTACGTACCGCTGAACTCTTTCTCCAGGTACGAAAGGAATTCTTTTCGTCCCAATGGGTCGTTCAGCAGCTCCATGAAGCTGAAACTCCAACGTTCCACCCGCAGTTTGGTTGGTGTGGCCACCCTGGTCAAAAACAAACGTAGCGCTCTCAGCCGGAGCGACACCGGTTCACCAGGTTGGCTTGGTACCCCAATCCGGGACTCTTAGCCAGAGCGACACCGGTTCACCAGGTTGGCTTGGCACCCCAATCCGGGACTCTCAGCCAGAGCGACACCGGTTCACCAGGTTGGCTTGGTACCCCAGTCCGGGACTCTCAGCCGGAGCGACACCGGTTCACCAGGTTGGCTTGGTACCCCAATCCCAGTCCGGGACTCTCAGCCGGAGCGTCGGACGGTCCCAGTCCAGTGCCCATAGTGCTTGTGTTTGTGCGGTCACTTACGTTTCCGAGTTCATGGCCCAGTACACGGTGTCGTCCGTGATCCAGGGGTTGCTCGGAAGGCAGCCTTGCATTATAGGGTCATGGCTCCGGTACTGCTGACTAAACTTAATAAAACTGTTCAAACACACACCAGCGCCAGCGTCACATGTATTCACAGGGCACGGGGTAGACACGCACACACACACACACACGCACCCACCCACCCACACACACACACGCACACGTGATACCTTTCCAAACAGACGGAGGACTTGATTCGATTCCTTCCCAGACAGTTCCTGATTCGCCCAATCTAAGGTCGGCCAAGGCGAAGGCGAACAGATTGGTTACTACGGCAACACGCCCCCCGAAGCCCCGAAAAGTCAAACAGGAGAACTTGTTTACCTCTCTTCTGTAGAACTCCGCATTCTTGTCTGGAACAGACAGATGTTTTTTTACGAGGAGCACGACGTCACAAATCGTAAACACGTTGCTCGAACAGGGGTCCCATATTCGCGGGTCCCAGTACGGCCAAGGGCCCGCTGTCCCGCCATGGGGAAGACCCTGGGTCTGGGTCTGCTACGGGAGAGACCAAGGGAGGGTCTCCAGAAGCCACTCAGGATGCGCTCAGGAATTAGGGCCGAGTCTGGACCGACCTGGCCGGGGGAGCGGGGTTGGTGACTCAGGACCCACTCAGGAATTAGGGCCGGGCCTGGGGTCGACCTGCTTCCCCCCCCTAATGGCCCCTGTGAATCCCAGATTGGACTCCAGACCCCTCACAACCAAACCCAGGCCCAGCCCCTGGGGAAAGTGGAAGGCAGTCCGGTGTAGGTCGGGGCACAACCCATTTGGGGGGTTAGGACCGGGAACTGGTTCCCAAGACAAGGGAAACGCGTGTGGGGTAACAGCCTCGAATATGGGACCCCTCCAACATTCCCCCCCCTCCCCCCCCCCCCCCAAAAAAAAGGGCGGAGACTTACTCGGACCGGCGTCCAGGCAAGCAGGAACAGAGAAGAGAGAGGACCAATTAACAAGATCTGACCCGTTCAGGACATCGTCCGCCTACCCGGAAATTCGTGTTTGACGACTTACCATCTGCACTCTTGAGTTCCCGACGTTTCGTCTCTCCGGCCCCACGTCCAGAATGTCGACTGCGCCCGGCTACAAAGAGACAACACTTGTATGGGGCCGGCAAGTACGCGGACAGCTGGGGAGTAGCCAGCCATCACGGTCAAGTGCAAGCCACAGGGAGGGCACAACGTGGCCAGCCTTGGTGGCGATGGTATTGGGCACTGGCCTTCATGTTGCCTAGCGCCTATATGTCGCTAAACCTCGTGTGAAGGGGGCCGCCTCAAGGGGGTACCAAGCGAGGTTGCAGGGTGCTTGGGTCCTTTAGCAAACCCCTTAACCCTCTGTTGCCCGGACCCCCCCCCCGTCACCTCTGGGGTGGTCCGGTAGAGGTCTCCGAAAGCAGACCATAAAGGAACGGGGCAAAGGGGGAGCGTCTCACAAAGTGGTCTGCTGGTTGGGTCTTAATGGCCGCCTAATCTTTCAAACGCACCCGTGTAAGCCGCTCATGAGCGGGCGCTCGCTGGGGGGAGGGGGGGCAGTCGGGCACGGCCGCTAAATCCGTCCGGATTAACCCCGCGTCTCACTTATTACGTTGGCTCTGATGGGCAGATGCGTGTAAGTGCCATTCACTCATAGTCTCGCTCCCCTGCCCCGACCCCCCCCCCCACACACACACACACACAAATACACACACACTCACCGGATATGTCACTAATGGAAGCCTCTTAAGCCCTCAAGAGAAAGACCAGACCATTAAAGAGAAAGCCGTGGGTCGTACGACCGAGCCGAATGACAACAACAGCCGGGCTGGGGTCCCCCTCCCACTGGTGCACCACGGTCCCAGTCCGGCACTCCCGGCCAGAGCGACACTGGCTTACCGGGTTGGCTTGGCACCACAGTCCAACCCTAACCCAGATCTCCCCCCAAACCGAACCCCTAATCCCAATTCCCAGGCGGTCAGGGAAGACCAGAAAGCCTTGGGGGAGAAACGACAGAAAGTGAGGGGAGTGCTCGTACTCACCGGCGGCCTGTTGACCAGCCAGTACGCTTGCTCTTGGCACTCGAGGACGATCCGGTCGGCCTTCCGTCTCAGCTTGGACGCCCTGGGAGGGGACGCGAAAAGAAAGAAGGTCAAGCAAGGACCTCCCGAGAGTCCGAGACCAAGAGAACACTGAACATCGGGGTCCCGAGGAGAACGGCCACTGCAGCTCTGCAGCTATCCAGCATCCGGGCGCTACCTCCCACCTGCGAAACGTGGTGGCGCTAGCGCTCACCTGAGTTGCTCTCTGGCCTGCATGACCACAAAGTCCCAGGTGTGGTTGATCCTCTTGTGCAGAGCGTTGTAGCACTCCTGCCGGGAATCGAGAGAGACAGAGACAGACGGCCAGTGAGACACGGTGCCGGGGCGGGGGGGGGGCGGGGACGGCGTTTTGGTCGGCCGCACCTTCTCGTGCTCGATGAGCTGCCCTTGCTTGCGAATGTTCTTCTTGGCCAAGTAGATAGCTTTTGAGGGAAAGGCGAGAGGAGAACAAGTCAGCAACCAGGGCTTGACCGGCCACGTTGACTTATTTACGTGTGTGTCGGCTATCCGCCACGGTAAACTCGCCATAGTCCAGCTCCGAGGCGGGCCAGCGGCTCGACGTCCAGTAGTACGGCGTCTGCAACAGAGGGGCGACTCAGATAAACCTGCTCCGCGGAAGCGTGGAACCTGCTCCGAGAAACGGGTCGGAGGGAATGGAAAGCCAACAAACGGGTACTACTTACACTAGGACGGGCGCGTGACTTAGCAAAGCCATTTGCAGCATCGGGGGCCGCCTGATCCCGCCGAGAGAAGCGAGCAACCGGGTCCGCGGGGGGTGAAGGGGGGGGGCTTATAAGCGACTTGCGGAAGGGATGTGCGGACCTGGCAACCGTGGCGCTTACCTGTCTGGGATTGGACCAGCCCGAGAGGGTCGTTACCTGAAAGCGATACGGTGACTCGTCTTGCTTTAGGCACAGGTTCCGGGGCTCCTTGAGCGGGTAAACGTAGCCGTATTTGACCAACAGGTTCCCCAGGTGTGAGGCCTCTGAACGAGAACACACAGGTCATGACCACCGGAGCATCACGACCACCCCCCCCTCCCCCGACCACCAGATGGTGCTCTTGACCCCGTGAACTAAGAGAGTCACTTCAGCGGTTTGGTCCCCTCTCGGACCTAGATACTCGCCCGCTAGGTCCTTGAGCGGGACCTTTGCCCCTCCCCCACTCCACTATCCCACTTCCTGTTGTAAGCAAATATGAGAACCAACTGTGGCCCCCGCCTAGCGGTCGTTCCTACCTTCTTCGCCGACCGAGTACTTCTTTGTCAGCCACTCGACCACGTCGTTCCCTAAACGAAGCAAAACGGAGCGAAGGGATTAGACAGTGGCTAGGAAAGAGCCGAGCCCGAGGCGACCCCAGAGACAGGGAGAACATGCCAATTCTACAGCCGAAACACAACACGGGGACGGAGGCTTCAGAGTCCTCGTGTGCCTGTCTGAGTCATGGTTCTGGAGTCGAGTCCGAGACGAGGCAAATCTAGAGCTGCCACCTTACATGCCCATGCCTTTGGATGACTCGGTGAGTCCGAGTCCGACTTGAGTCTTAAGCATGTGGGTCCAAGTCGATTCCCAAGTCTGTTTTGTACGAGTCCGAGTCGAGGCTCGAGTCTGTATTGTGCATATCCAAGCAGAGTCCAAGTCCAAGTCTGGAGTCTCTAGCTTCCAAGTCCAAGTCAAGTCTCTAGCATGCGAGTCCAAGTCAAGTCTGGAGTCTCTAAGTTTAAGTCTGGAGTCTCTAGCTTCCAAGTCCAAGTTAAGTCTCTAGAATACGAGTCCAAGTCAAGTCTTGAGTCTCTAGCTTCCAAGTCCAAGTCAAGTCTCTAGCATGCGAGTCCGAGTCAAGTCTGGAGTCTCTAGTATGTGAGTCCAAGTCAAGTCTAGAGTCTGTAGCTTCCAAGTCCAAGTCAAGTCTCTAGAATGTGAGTCCAAGTCAAGTCTGGAGTCTCTAGCTTCCAGGTCAAGTCTCTAGCATGCGAGTCCAAGTCAAGTTGTGAGTCCAAGTCAAGTCTGGAGTCTCTAGCTTCCAAGTCCAAGTCAAGTCTCTAGCATGTGAGTCCAAGTCAAGTCTGGAGTCTCTAGCTTCCAGGTCAAGTTGTGAGTCCAAGTCAAGTCTGGAGTCTCTAGCTTCCAAGTCCAAGTCAAGTCTCTAGCATGTGAGTCCGAGTCAAGTCTGGAGTCTTTGGTGTGTGAGTCCAAGTCAAGTCTGGAGTCTCTAGCTTCCAAGTCAAGTCTCTAGCATGCGAGTCCAAGTCAAGTCTTGAGTCTGTAGCTTCCAAGTCCAAGTCAAGTCTCTAGCATGCGAGTCCAAGTCAAGTCTGGAGTCTGTAGCTTCCAAGTCCAAGTCAAGTCTCTAGCATGCGAGTCCAAGTCAAGTCTTGAGTCTCCAGCTTCCAAGTCCAAGTCAAGTCTCTAGGATGTGAGTCCAAGTCAAGTCTGGAGTCTTTAGCTTCCAATTCAAGTCAGGTCTCTAGTATGTGAATCCAAGTCAAGTCGTGAGTCCAAGTCAAGTCTGGAGTCTCTAGATTCCAAGTCTCTAGCATGCGAGTCCGAGTCAAGTCGTGAGTCCAAGTCAAGTCTTGAGTCTCCAGCTTCCAAGTCCAAGTCAAGTCTCTAGCATGCGAGTCCGAGTCAAGTCTGGAGTCTTTAGCTTCCAAGTCCAAGTCAAGTCTCTAGAATGTGAGTCCAAGTCAAGTCTGGAGTCTCTAAGTTTAAGTCTCGAGTCTCTAGCTTCCAAGTCCAAGTCAAGTCTCCAGCTTCCAAGTCCAAGTCAAGTCTCTAGAATGTGAGTCCGAGTCAAGTCGTGAGTCTGTAGTGGATGAGTCCCAGTGAAGGCTGAAGTCTCTGGAGTTTGGGTCTGGAACCTGTACCTCGAGTCTTGAGTCTCTAATGTCCAAGAATTTGGGGTCTGTGGAATGTGAGTCCTTGTCGAGTCCAGAATCTCTTTAGCGAGTCCGAGTCCGAGTCCGAGTCTTCAGATGCGCGAGAAATAAAGGAGGGCGTCCGATCGGCCTGCGTGAGAAAGCTGAGTCGATTTCACGGTCCTAACGAGCACGGCTGTCCCTTTTGGATCTGTCCGGAAGTAAACAAACTGCCGGGTCGTGTCGTGACACGCCGGCAAGAAGCGCGGCTCATGGAACAATCCATTATGAAGCCACGGGGGAATATCAATCGCTTGTGAGCGCTGACTCCAGGTCTGATTAGCGAACGGAAAAGAAGACGAGCTGGAAAAAGGGAGGGGGTTGGGGGGGAGTGTGTGCCTCCTCACCGGTCATGGCATGAGGTATAACAGTAATGAGGAGCCGCTGGTTCCTCGTCCTCATGCCCATGTCAGGGTCCTGCATGGACACGACCATCCGTTCCATCTAAAGAGACACAGAACAGCATGAGCAGTGGGGCATCAGACGACCTCAGTACCTCAGGACAGACCTTCAGAATGTCTCTTCAGGCATGTCCAAGTCAAGTCTCGGGTTTCTGGGGTGCTAGTCTCAGTCTTTAGGGTCTTTAGACCTTAGAGTCTCAGGTCTCTTCTAGGGTCCGAATCCAAGTCCGAGTTTTTAGGGTCCGAGTCGAGTCTCATGTCTGTAGTCTTTACGTTTTTAGGGTCCGAGTCCAAGTCCGAGTTTTTAGGGTCCGAGTCGAGTCTCATGTCTGTAGTCTTTACGTTTTTAGGGTCCGAGTCCAATTCGACTTTTTAGGGTTCGAGTCGAGTCCCAGTCGAGTCTCAAGTCTGTGGTCTTAAGCTTTTAGAGCCCGAATCCAAGTCGAGTTTTTAGGGTCTGAGTCGAGTTTTTAGGGTCCGAGTCGAGTTTTTAGGGTCTGAGTCGAGTCCCAGTCGAGTCTCAAGTCTGTAGTCTTAGGATTTAAGGGTCCGATTCCAAGTCGAGATTTAGGGTCCGGGTCGAGTTTTTAGGGTCCGAGTCGAATTTTTAGGGTCCGGGTCGAGTCCCAGTCGAGTCTCAAGTCTGTAGTCTTAAGTTTTTAGGGTCCAAGTCGAGTCTCAAGTCTGTGGTCTTAAGTTTTTAGGGTCCGAGTCGAGTTTTTAGGGTCCGAGTCGAATTTTTAGGGTCTGGGTCAAGTCTAGGTCGAGTCTCAAGTCTGTGGTCTTAAGTTTTTAGGGTCCGAGTCGAGTTTTTAGGGTCAGAGTCGAATTTTTAGGGTCCGGGTCGAGTCTGAGTCGAGTCTCAAATCTGTAGTCTTTAAGTTTTTAGGGTCCAAGTCGAGTTTTTAGGGTCCGAGTCGAATTTTTAGGGTCCGGGTCGAGTCTGAGTCGAGTCTCAAGTCTGTAGTCCTAAGTTTTTAGGGTCCAAGTCGAGTTTTTAGGGTCCGAGTCGAGTCTCAAGTCTGTGGTCTTTAAGTTTTTAGGATCCGAGTCGAGTTTTTAGGGTCCGGGTCGAGTCTGGGTCGAATCGAGTTCAGTCTGAAGGTTTTGCTAGGCAAGTTTTGTTTTTGTTTTTTTTTCCTGTGTGAATCCAAGTCTTAAGTTCCTAGTCGTAGTCTCAGGTTTTTGCTGGTCGTGTCTCAAGCTCAATAAGTCTGAGAAGCAAGTCTCGAGTCTGTGCTGCAAATGTTTCTTATTTGATCCCTCGTTATAAATCAGACCTCGTTCCCGAACACTCAGGCAAACTTGTAGTAGGGAATATTTTTGTAAAGTGTTTTTGTCTGATGAGACAAAAGAAAGAGTGAAAGACTGAGAATGAAATAAAACGTACCTTGGTTAAGTAGGCCATCTGCACGTCTCCCCGCCTCGCTGCCTTTACTGTCGCACTCTTCAAAACTCCATGCCTTCCATTTCACCCGCGTCGCCTCGGGGCGCCTAGCGACGCCCGACCAATCACGGCCAGCCGGGGGCGTGGCCGATGCCTCTGAGGCGGAGGGGAAGCAGGCAAGCTGACAGTGAGTCCCGTGACCCAGATGTGTGGTGGTTTTAAGAGGTTTAGGTCTGGCCGGGGGAGGGGGGGAGGATTTTCCAAAAGATTTTCTAAAGCATTTCTGTGGGATCAAGGTCATGACTTTGACTTGGGCCTTTATTCTGCTCTAACCATTCTGAGGCAGGACGAGGGGTCAGGGTTAGATGGATAGCTGTGGAGATGGATTCATAGGCGATGGATGGATGATTGGATGGATGGATGGATGGATGGATGGATGGATGGGTAAATGGATGATTAGATGGATGGATGGATGGATGAATGGGTAAATGGATGATTGGATGGATGGATGAATGATTGGATGGATGAATGGGTAACTATTTGATTGGATGGATGGATGATTGGATGGATGAATGGATGGATGGATGAATGGGTAAATGGCTGATTGGATGGATGGATGGATGATTGGATGGATGGATGAATGTGTAAATGGATGATTGGATGGATGGATGAATGTGTAAATGGATGATTGGATGGATGGATGGATGGATGGATGATTGGATGGATGAATGGGTAAATGGATGATTGGATGGATGGATGAATGATTGGATGGATGAATGGGTAACTATATGATTGGATGGATGGATGATTGGATGGATGAATGGATGGATGGATGAATGGGTAAATGGATGATTAGATGGATGGATGAATGGGTAAATGGATGATTGGATGGATGAATGGATGAATGGGTAACTATGATTGGATAGATAAATGAATGGGTAAATGGATGATTGGATGGATGGATGAATGGGTAACTATATAATTGGATGGATGAATGGGTTAATGGATGATTGGATGCATGGATGGATGGATGGATGGATGGGTAAATGGATTATTGTATGGATGAATGGGTAACTATATGATTGGATGGATGAATGGGTAACTATATGATTGGATGGATGAATGGGTAAATATATGATTGGATGGATGAATGGGTAACTATATGATTGAATGGATGGATGAATGGGTAAATGGATGATTGGATGTATGGATGGATGGATGGATGGGTAAATGGATTATTGTATGGATGAATAAGTAAGTATATGATTGGATGGATGGATGAATTGGTAAATGGATAATTGGATGGGTGGATGAATGGGTAACTATATAATTATATAA
>JAUZST010013671.1:0-10921 GCA_034779995.1 Parotocinclus haroldoi
TGCACTTTACACAAAAGCCTTAAATTACAGAGAGCTTTCCCACCACACCACACCCCCCCCCCCCCCCCCCCCCACACACACACACACACACACACACACACACACACAAATAATGCAGATTTAATCCTGTCACACGAGGGCCTCGTGGCCAAAAAAGACGAGCGTCTGCGAGTAAAATAAACACACCAGGGAGGAAGTGAAGAGTGGCCTGCAGGGCACGTTCACACGCATTAAACTGGAGAGAAATGCTAATACACGATCTGTCTTTTCTGAGCGCCTTCTTTGCTGTACGTTACATTATGCACGCCGACCGTACGCTGGCAGAGTCCAGGCGCTTTAAGATTCTTCTCCGGCGCTCGCGCTCGCCGGGGCTCCTCTGAAGTTCCCCGCACAAAGCCTGGACAAACCGAATTCATAACTCACCTCCCGTCCATTTGAAACGGATCCCACTCCCTGTGAGCGCTGTTCACCCCGTGGCGACGCCAGAGGAGGTTCTCGCGCCCTCGGCCTGGCCCCGGGAAGATCTGCAGCCGACTTGGATGTGCCTGAGACAAGGCGTCAATGCAGAGGCTCTCGCTGCATATTTAACATCACAAATTATACATCACATAACGGATTTGGAGCGAGGTGTCAGGCGGGGAGGCCAGTAACTGTTCGCCGAGGGAAAACCGAACCTTCCCAGGCTTCAATTATTAATTCCTGCTCCCCTTTGTTCATCTGTCTGATTATTTCGATGGTGCATGTCGTCTCCCGGGTCCTTACAGGCGTTACGCGCCCACGGAACAACTGTCTGAGATACGGTGAACTTCCACCGGCAACTTTGACATCACTTGGGATTAAGCTGGAAAAACATAAAGTGAAGAACGCGTATGATATTCAGTGTCTAGACGAGGAGAAACTCTACATTTAATACTCCAAAAGGGGCTCCAGTTTAAATGCAAACGCCATCCCAAACTCTACAGGACCACACCTAACACGAAACAAACTGATGCCTACCAGATCTTCTTGTCCTCAGAGGTCATGCCAACAGGCAGGGTGTTTCAGACACAGTCTCCTAAAAGCTGTAAGCAGCTGCTCCAGTGCTGCAAGCCACCACCAGGACCTGGGCGATAAATACACACCTTATCCTTGTCCAAATACAGCGCACAGAGACCTTAAGCTGCTCTCAGGTCTGTATAATTATGAGCTGCAGCAAGGTTATTTCAGGATTACATGTGGCAAGATTACACGTTCGGACCACGGGCTCATCGCCGATCCTGTTTTCAACTTTAAACATTACTCTTTAAACATGAGACTGGTGCTGAGCTATGCCAACTAAAACTTTCAAGCCGGTCTGGATCAATCCTCCAGGCTCGGGGCTTCAGTGTTACTCGTTCGTGTCCTTCGCAGTTAAGCACAAGGCTACTTCATGAAAAAGGTCCGGTCACTGCGCTCTGAGATCCACCCACCATCAGGTGCAAACACCTTTAGGCGAGGAGAGTCAAGGAAGAGAAAATCACCTGGTTATGTTATTGCTTGCATCTGATATGGGTACAGGATAAGCGTTTCAAGCTCAGCACAGGTCAGAATGTTGTTTTCAGCACCTGTAGTTGGAATTAAGGGGATAAGACAGACAGTCGATCGATCGGGCTGATTAAATCTTAAGATTAAGGTTAGGGTTAGAAGCTGGTTTGATTTTTGCCTTCTTGTAAAACCTTTAAAATGTCACAGTGGAAGCTTTGTCTCCAGCAAAATTAAACTAGCGTGACCTCATTTCACTTAAAACCACATTAAACCGCAAGTCCGTGCATGGTTAAACAAACAAACGAATCAATCAAGTTACACACAATAATTCACCAGTTAGTCTCTTTATCATAAATGCATTATATGTGTATTTTTTTTGGCACACATCGGCTCTTCTATGTTTGACACGTTATTCTCCATACCAAAAAACATAACCATCTTTCTTTTTCTCAAGTCTTTCTTTGAGTTCCTCCTGTTGGTCATCCTGCTGTGTTGCGCCGTTGTTACATTTTTTGTTGTTACTTTTTGCTTTTAGCTTATGTTTGTAGTATTTACTTCATGTGTGCGTGTTGTCAGGACAGGTTTGGGCTGATTTTGGCCCACATTGTCCTCCATGACCTCTACTAGGGTGGACCCAAAAAAAACTACCCTGTTTTTGTCAGGTCTTTGTTTTGGTTCCTCCTGTTGTTCATCCTGCTACTTTGTGCTTTAGTTACTTTAGTGTCTAGTACTTGTTTGTAGTTTTTATATTGCATATGTGCTCCCAGGATGGTTTGGCTGCTTTTGGCCCACATCGTCCTCCATAGCCTCCTCTATTTTTGACCCCTAACATTCTCCACACCCATAAAACTACACCCAAAAAATACACCCTCTTTGTGTCAGGTCCTTGTTTTAATGTCTCTCATTTCCCATGCTGTAGCTGTTAGGGTTCCTATCTTTTCCCCAAATAGTTACTTCTCTGATTGTCCTTACAGAGCGATCGGTTTATATTTAGCGTTTAATTTATGACCTGATGATGAACATCTGCCTCTCCCGCCATATAAGTGGGAGCTTAAGCGTTGTTCGCTGCCAGGTCATTGAACTCGCTGCGCACCCGACCTCCGGGGGCGTTCAGAGCTAAAGGATGTGTACGAGGGAAACCTCGGAGGTATTTAGCCTTTTTAGGGAAAGATCCATGTTTCCCCGTTCCGTTCCAGCCCAGCTCTCATCGAGCCTCACTTCAGCCGGCTGCGCGCCTCTATTTGAGACACGTCCCAGCTCCCCTTCTTCGTGCGCTACCGCACGCTTGAGCTAGCGCTCCGGAAACGCCTCTGCACCTCTCAATTTGGGGAGGGTCCCATATCAACGCTTTTTCTCGCGCTATAAGCGCGTTCGAGTCCATGCTTGCTTTTTCGCGTTCCGGACTCCCCCCGTGCCTCGCGATTTGGGAGACGTCCCAAATCGGCACCTCGTCGTGCTTTTGGCACGTTCGCCCACAGTCCTTTATGGACTCCGCCTCTTCATTGGGGAATGTGTTCCTTATGACCCTGACCGGGATCTTATATATCTTAACTTACTATTCATCAGTACTATAGATCTATCTGATTTATCCCCAGAAACAGCACCAACTCTACAGAAACTCCATCAACATACACTTTTTTAGCTTTTAAAATGTATTTCACCATTGAAAAAAAGACATGACTTGCATAACCGGTGACGTCAAGGGATTAAGCCTCTGCAAAAGTGATGAAGAACTGGATTCCATGCTCTGATTGGTGAATTTCACTGGTTTGGCCTTTGAACCAGTATATTCGTGTATGACTTGCCTACGCAGTGAAGTAGTTAAGCTTTGTATGTTCCTATCAAATCTAAAGGGCAGACCCACCTACAGACGCGCTTCCTAAAATCACCCAGAACATTACAAACGGTTTAACAGTGTCGTTTGCACTAAACTCCACCCTTCCAACCTGAATCCTATCCATCAGGAGGATTTTTCGTAAAGCCGCTCTCGATGCCTTCGGCTCACCGTAATACCCCGACACCACGCTCAGGTGTCAACACGCTCCGACATCAAAGCTCTAAGAGCTCGTCTAAACACAGAACACGGCACATCAAAGCGTAGAGGCTCGTCTTCTTCAGCCTCTTCCTCCTGCTGCTTTTTCTCTCATCACCTTACATTGTAGCAGGTTTTCTCCTTCTGCTGCTCCACCAGACTACATGATTACGCCGTGCACAGCGTCTGCTTTTATCTTCCTCACAATTCCTCTTTAAAAATCATGCCTGTTGATGGGCTGGTTACAAGCAGCTTGGCCCGCCGTTCACCTTACGCTGCTGATAATGAAATCATGTCTAGATATAAATGCACTTCAATGCAATTCAGTGTTGTGTCACTGTGTAGCAAACCTGCGGCACTACATTTTACAGTAACAGCATTATGGTTTGATTCAGTACAGCCCGTGTGGCTTGGGACTCGCGGTTTCGAGATTTTTCCCCTTTGCGTCAACAGTTAAAGATAAAGTGAGAGAGAAAGGTGGAGCAAAATTGTATTGGTGTATTTATCAACGACCCATGACAGACTGCATATCGAATAACATTGATTATCTGGTTATAAGAGCGCACGTTATGCTCTGTGATACAGTATATTGGACTCTGAGTGTACAGTCTGTTCTCATAATAGACGTGACGTAGGAGGTGCGGGAGGAATGTGAGCAGTAAAGACCTGAGCTAAGATGAACAAGTAGTTCTGGCTAAACCCCTTCTCCTATAAAGCATGCCCTGGAACAATGTTCCCAGTGTAATTCCAGATTCAGTTACGCTCTCAATTTTGAAATTTAGATTGAAAACGTACCTCCTTAAAACTTGCAAGCTTTTGGCCAGACCTCCATTAGAGTGTTAGTGCTCCGAGCAGGACTTGTTTACTATCCTTCTTTACTCTTAAGCTCTGTTAAGTTCTCTGATCTCCCCTTGTACAAGTCTGATTGTAACTGGGCCCTACTGACTGCCTGTCCTGCTCCTGCTATCCACCTGAAGACTGCAGGGACTGTACAATGTCTTTATTCAATTTTCTCTGTGTGTTCATCTGCACGACATCTATCAACCAGAGGATAATGGGTTCCCCTATTTTTGAGTCTGGTACCTCTCAGGGTTTCATCATGTAGTTTTCCTGTTCACTCTTGCCATGGGCTTGCTCAAAAAGAGACACGTCTTCTTTGTGACAGCACCTGCTGTGAAATGAGCAATACCAATACATTTTAATTGGATGATTGATGGATTGACTGGATCTAAACTGGACTAAGTTCCTGTTTTCCATCATGTGGACAGTCAGATACGTATAGGCAGGTTTGGGGCGGAGACGAGCCAGCGGAGCAAGGATGATCCTCTGGGTGATGTTCTGGTTGGAAAACCCTTGCTCTGCAATCTTGACAAAACACAGAACTAAACATTATTTGGGACTAGGTAGTCATGACCAGATGACTGGATCGGAGCATCTCCTAAACAGCAGAGCTTGTTGGCTTCTCCTGCTATAACACATGGTCCAAACGTTCAGCGGAACTTCTGAGGTACAAGTCACAAGATGTTTGATGCTGGTAACGAGAGGAGTGTGCGCCCCCTACTGAGGACAGAGCTGCCTAGTCACTCTTCTCACTATAATAATACCTATCCAGAGCCCCTCGGCGTCCCTTTTATTTTTACCTGACTTGGACGCAAGCTTGGTGAGATGCAGGGGGATTTTTAACACCACCCTGGTGAACCACTAACCTGGGCACTTCGGTCTTAAGCAGTCTTATGTGTGAAACCGTAAAGTTCAGAAAGCACAAAAAGCATCAACACTTTTGTTTTTATTACCATCACAGCCCTGGTTTCATCGAGTACCTGCTCTGGTTTCTACACGTTTTCATGTCCTTCCCTCGTCTGCCATGTCTGCGTTCAGTATGGAGGTGGGTGGGAGGGTGGGAGGGGTCTCGGCGCCATGATCTATAAACGAAGAGAACTCGGAGTGACAAAAGTGTTAGGAATTAATGGGCCAGCGATGGAAAAATAAATGTAGGGCAAAAAATAAGGTGCCACTCCACTGCGAGTCATTTAATCTCATTTGAATACGCACGCTGTTACACTGAAAAGGGTCACAAACTCACAGCCTGTTGCCTGGTTACCTTTTGTAGTACCTTTCTATTTATATATACATATATAGAAACACGTAAAAAAAAAACAACACAGGCTGAAAAATGAGCAAATCACTCTCTATCTGATTTGTGATATTAATTTAATTCTTGTCGAGTGGATTCAGCCGGAGAAAGGTCACGTTCATCTGCTGCATTTCAACACAGCTGCCGTTTGTCTGGATCGGCAAATAAAGATTTCCCGTTGCGTTTATTATTCGCTGTAAACCGCTCAAAACCGAGCGGAGTGGAAATGTCAGGTGCTGCCCTGTGCTACAGACAAGAGTACGGGAAAAAATCTTCCTACATACGCTTTATTAGAGGAATAAATTACCATCTTGTCATGCTGTAAGCATTATAAAACCTTAACAAAGTGTTACAAAGCATTACTGTTAAATACAGGCCTGTATAATTGATTACACATAGGTCTTAAGGTCACCTGACGATTTATAATCAGTTCATAAGGACTGGTTTGTCTTGTAAAGTGCACGTAATACCTTATAACTGTTAATGATGTGTGGTAGGACCCAAGCATGCGGGATAGACGGAATCCCAAGGCGTATAATAAGAATGGGGAAATCATATATATATTACCTATGAAAAAGGGAAAAGGGGGAGAAAAAGCCCTAATAATAAAAAGAACAAAAAAGTGCGCAGCTGTGTTGCGTGCATTAAAACCCCGACCTGCCCAGTTGGCCAGGGTGCGACTAGATCGCGAAAACGGCGAAGCTCCAGGGGACAGATGTGCAACAAGCACGACAAAAGCGCTGATTTGGGACGTCTCCCAAATCGCGTGGCGCAGAGAACTCCGGGACACCCGGGGCACGGAGGAGCTCCGAAACGCCAGAGGGCGAGAGGTAGCTCGAGCGCACGTATAGCATGAACACGAGTAAATTGCGGGAGGCGCCGCAGCGCCGGGGGGCGATCATAAGCTCGTACACACGTAGCATGTACGTCTCATTTTGAGAGTGCAACCGGGTGGCGAGACCCCAAGCCGGGGCACGTCTAATTTGGAACGGGCACACGGCTGGAGTGAGGCTATGCAGTGCGAAAACTCGAACCGGGACGTGTCTCCTTTGTAGCGGGCAGCTGACTAGAGTGAGGATCAGTGAACGTGAGAGTGAACGTGAGCTCAAGCGTGCGATTAGCGCACGGAGAAACCGAGCCGGGGCGCGTCTCAATCGGAGCGTGCAGCCGGCTGAAGTCAAACTCGATTGGGAGCGAGCGGGTACGGAAGGGGAAACCCTCAATCTATCCCTAACGCTTGATTACCCCCACCCCCATACGTGTCTTTTGGCACTAATAGCCCCGGGACGTTACCAACTGACCATACTGGCCGAGCGAACGTCCAGTGTGTCGAGATGTGCATGCGCACCAGTGGTCGGGTGCGCGAATGGAATCAGATGACCTGGCAACGAACAGCGCTAAAGCCCGAACCTAAATAGCCGGAGAAGCAGCTGCTCAGAATCAGGTCGTAAATCAAGCACCATTTATAAATCGCCAGCAGAACGTTCCAGGGCAAAAGGTAGGGACCCTAACAATAACAACTGTATATTTGAACTGTTTGAAGGCTTATATATATATATAAATGAGCATTAGGATTTCACAACACAAAGATGTGTAACATATGTATATGTATCAGTTATAACACATTATAAAGCCTACAAAATATTCTACAGCAGTCCTATGATATATTATAAGCAGCTCAATACTAAACTACATTCAGTATTATGCAGGTTCTGGTGCCGTCAGTTTCATCTTTAGTTACCTGTGACGAACGACAAAAGTGTCCAACTTTCTGTGTTGATAACATTTGAACCAGACACGATACTGCAAATCTATTTGAGATTTGGTAAACCACCTCCGAGACGATTCTGATCTTCTTTGATATGCCGCACGACCCCCTTCCCATTGGAAAAACTTGATCCAATATGTCGATTTTTAAGACGCCCATGTTCTGGATATAGCCTGACATGATGTGTAATTCTCTCTTTTATTTCTTGAATAATGGGTCCTGTGATTTTTGACTCGTCCTGCATGTATAATGTGTTAGAAATTAGATACAGTACACTGGTCTGTATAATTAATTAGAATTTGGTTTTACTGTTACATAAGACATTATGATGCATAACAAGTTCATAAAAACAATGCAGTTGACTATAACACAGGTTATTGTGCTGTATGTCTTTGGCCTGTGGTAGCCTAGCGGTTAAGGTACTGGACTCTGGACCAGAAGGTCCAGGGTTCGAATCACACCTCTGCCAAGCTGCCACAGTTGGGTCCTTGAGCAAGACCCTTAACCCATAATTGCGTAAAATGTAAGACTGTATTAATTGTAAGTCACTCTGGATAAATGCTGGAAATGTAAATAAAGCATGTGCAATACCTTATAATACCTGTGTAATCTGTCTGTATGATGCTCTAATAGACTAATGTGAGGCTGTTACACTACAGGAGTCTGCACTGTATATGATGCATTATAAAACCTACTGAATGTCTTTTATGACCGTCAGTGAAAGCTACTGCCCAATGAAAGCCTGTATAGTATATGTTCTGACAGTTATAATGCATTATAACGTTTATGCAATGTGTTACACACACACACACACACACACACACACACACACACACACACACACACGAGTGTACTACGGGTATTCCAGTGTCTTCCCAAAGTCCAAAAGACACGCCTGTCAGTTATAAATTGGTGTCTCTAAAGTGGCCCTTAGTGTATGACTGCGTGTGCCCTACGATGAATTGGCATCTCGTCTAGGGTTGTTCCTGCCCTTGAGCCCAGAGTTGGTGGGTGGGCGTCGGCTGGCATGCCGGATAATTAAGTGGAAGATAATGGATGGATAGTGTTGGATATATATATATATATATATATAGTATGCACTGTAATACGTCAGTTATGATGCATTATAAAGCCTATATAATAATTAATAGCAGTCTATTAAGTTAGAAATCCATTAGAACACAGGCTGTGGTGCCGTAGCTGTTATAACGGTTGCATCATCAGCTTGTATGATAAAACTTATAATAGTCATAACAGTTGTTGTATGTATGGTTATTGTGATGTAACAGGTTATGTTTAGACGCATCAGCAGTTATAAAGCCTGAGGAGAACGTGGCTGATTTAACTCTGAGTTCTAAGCAGCGGCCGTATTTAGGAGTGCTTCTAACAAACGATGCAGAAGATCAGCTAAAGGTTAATTCCGTGCCCTTCTTTTGCATGAGCAAATAGGCATCGGGCCGAGGTCCTCGTCGGATCGGACCTTCCTAACCGCTGTGAAGTTCCATCCTGCTCTGTTCCCCCCATCATTCCTTCAGCTCCAGCACTCAGTCTGTCAAAAAGGCACTTATTTAATCTAGCAAAGCGGAAAATCCAGGATCAGAGCGTCGCGCGCGCCTCTGACAACGCATCATAAATAAGTCAAGCTCGCTCGTTGTTTGTGTTGCCAAACACCGGAACGTCGGGGGAAAGGAAAACACTCGGCGTGCGAGCATGTGTGCGTGCGCGCTCGACAACAGGAGTCAACGAATGAGTAATGATACGAGGATAGGGGGCCAGAGAGGAAGGCTGAGAGTGTGGAGGAGAGAGTTCTCGCTCGGTCCATTTAAGACGAGTCTTGTCGGGAGAAAAACCTTTGGCGTTGCCATGACGACGCACAAACACGTCCGCCCACCCCCGCCCTCAACCCCGCCGGCGTCTTGCAAGGCTCGCGTGAAAGGAAACACGCAATCACGGTGTTGCCGCGCACATACCGGCGACCTTTCCAAAGGTGAGAGCGTTCCGTGTTAATCGGCGCAGCGTGACGCCGACGCCCTCTTGAAGCCGCGTTAAATCCGCCAACGACTCGGGGTGATGTGTATCTTCTTCGCGCGTTTACCTAATAGCCTCACCCGCCAATACCATCGGGACTCCAAGGCCGGATCAGAGTGGCCACGTCGCAGACGTTTTTTTTCCAGCGGACCGTGGTCGCTTGGCTTCCGGCTAAAAAACAGGAGCTCGGCAGATAAAAGGGCAGCAGGGTCTCTGACAGTGGCCTCTTTATTCACGGAGGACGGAGACAGTTGCTGGTTCCGTTAGACATGCATCTCTGTCTGCGCCCCTAACCTGGAGGTCCTGCACGAGACGAGGCTAAATTAACGGTCCCCGGGCGCACGCTAATTAGAACGGAATGGGATGCTGGATCTGGAGCAGGGGGCCTGTTATTTAAGGATAAAACTCATCTGTCATCTCAATGCATTTTTCATAAGCTTGCCTAATTACGTTTCATTAGCGCCATTAATTAAACATGAAACGTTCCACGTGCCCTGGCCGCGATCGCGCCAGCGCCAGGCCTTCGGCAGAACTGAAAAGCGCCTCATTTGTCCTGACACACATAATCGGATTTAATCTGGGGGACCCGTGACTTCTAACGTGATCCGAAGCGGAGCGTCGCTTCATGGGGCTGATGTAAACGTCTGGTAACCGTCTCGTAAAGACGTCACAGATTTAAATCTGCCGATCGGGGGTTTTTTCGCGTTTAAAACCCGCCCGAATCCAAGCCCAAATCCGAAGTGTACAAAAAACGCCCGGCTCTTATCGGATTATCCTTCGATCTCAAACGAAGCCAAATGTTAACCTCCATTTTTTAGAGCGACTGCCTTGACATTTTGAGCTTCACGGGCTGCAGAAGGAGAAATCCAGTGTCCTCGCAGCTTCCCCAGAGAGAGAGAGAAAAAAAATCCTCCGTAACGGCTTTTCTGGGATTCATGCGCCGGATTACGACGGGGTGTCAGTCAGAAGCAAGTGTGTTTTATCAGCTCGGGCTTTATTGAGGACAGGCCTGACACTCACAATAACTCACTCTCAATCAGACACGGCCGTAGCGTCGTCTGTGCCCGCTCTCAGTAAAGAAGCCTCTTGCCGGGGTGGTTCTTCCCTGCTGGTGCTGCCTTGCTTAAAAAATCATCTCCAGCGTCGAAGCATGGCGCGTTTCGTCTCTTTGTGCATATCCTCAGGCGGTTTCTCAATATATTCTCATCTAGGTTTGACATCAGGTTACAGAGCTCTACGTCTGCCGAGGCTGAGGGTGGATAAAACGCATAAAACACAAAGACGCATCCTGATCCCAACACAAGAACTGATCGATAATTGTTCAAGGACCGTTACCGGTCATCTTCCAGAACTTCATTACATTACATTACATTACATTGCATTTGGCAGACGCCTTTATCCAAAGCGACTTACAATAGTTAAGTACAAAATAATAATAAGTTAAAGGTAAAACATC
>JAUZST010013672.1:0-10921 GCA_034779995.1 Parotocinclus haroldoi
AAAAATCCTCCCATATCTCTCTGACCCGCTTTGTATCCGCTCTAAGTGGCGACTTGTGGCTTCTTTTTCTTATTCGCCTCTCACGTTCTTCGGTCCGATTAAACAAATTTTGGTCCAAATAAGCGAATCAAATTACACGTCTATAATAGGATTTGTTTCGTTTCTTTAGGATGCGGTCCAAATAAGCGGCTGCTCCCATTAACCCGTGGTCTAATTAACCGGATTCGACTGTATATGTGTGGAGAAATCCGATAACTGAAATCAAATCCAGCTCTCTTACTGGATTTCTTCTTACTCCGAACTGAAAAATGCTGTTCACATGACCACTTGAAAAATCTGATATCTGCTTATACATGCCATCTTTTTGCTCCTTCAAAGCAATAAATCTGAACAATGTGGGGCGTGCGTATAATTTCGTGTACAGAATATACTGCAGATGAGAGCGTAGTTAATTCCGCCTTTAAGCAGAGGCAAGAGCGGTCACGTCCTACCTGCTGGTTCTCCTGGGGGCACGCCTTCAGCGCTTTGCTTTCGACACCCTTGCCTCATCACCCCCTCTGCTGTAGCTACTTTAATAACGGGCATTAGCAGACAATGACCCAACAGCTGCCTGTGGCCCTGGGGTGAGTCAAAGCATTGATTGTGATGATCAAAGCAATAAATGCATCGCACGCAAATTGCACACAGCTCTGAGAGCACGGCATCCATCTCGGTGTGCGTAACAGAAAGCAGAAAGAAGCGCTCATTGTACACAGACAAGCTTGATGTGGTAATTAGGAAGGCATTACTACAACAGCACTGCAGGGTGAAAGTGAAGCAGCGAGAGGGGGCGAGGGTACAGCGAGAGATACAGTCTGTTCCAGTGGCTTGGATTTATTCAGGCTGATTTAAAATTCAGTGCAAACCAAAGTAAGGTCCTGGTAGATTTATGTAGACGACATGTGGAGAAAGCACAGCCTTCTGTCACTGAGAAATCAATTGATGGGCCAGTGGCTTGGGTGAGATGACAGGAAAGGGAGAGAAGAAATGGAAAATTGGTGGGTCTGTTTGTCATTTCACCATGGCTTGTCACCGTTTGCCGGTACAGATGTATACTTCTCCTGCAGTAAGACAATAGGGGGCGGTGGGAAGCTAGGGGTGGTGCGGGGGGTACCTCTTCTGATCAGATCCCTTTCTAAGGTGGTTCCATGCCTTTTTAATGCATTCAGCATTCTTTTTAAACATATTGTTCAATCATACTTTGGGTTTCAGCAGATGTATCTGTGTCTCCTATACCTTGTACAATACGTGTCCTAGTTGGAGCGTCGGCTTCACCGTATAACCGAAGTAGAAACTGAAACGAAACTAGAACTTCTCAAGGCTGATCAACTGACTGGGATGGTGTTTTAGGGCATTGTTCGTCTAAGTGTGGGAGAGAAGAGGAAAAAAAAGGAAAACAAAGAAATTAAAGTCGTTCATCCATTTATTCTCATACACATTGAATCCATTTCAGGGTCATGGACAGCGAGTATTGTGGACATGGGTCTCAACTGGCATGAAGCAATTATAGAGAGGGCACCAGACTTTCTCAAGTCCCACTCACACATGCAAACACGCTCGTTCTAGAGACACCAGCTGCCCCTAAATATGTTTTTGGAATATCGGAGAAAAGAACGTTGAAAAGAAAGATGAACAAAAGAAACGTGGAAACGAAAGTGTCAGGTTTGATAGTTGAGGACAAGGCAACGGGAAATAGCGCCGCCCGGTCTCTCGGATGTACACAGAACATTAGGGAGCGAACGTCTGAAACCAATACTAAAAAGCCTTCCATTTATCATTTTTCTCAAATGCAAATATATTGTATTTTCAATTAAAACACATTCACCCAAAACTCACCTCCTTGCTTGTCAAGGGCACAGTTTCAATGGGAATTAAATAAAAAGCTTGATGTACGGATGCAATCCACCTTCATCCATGCATGAGGAGCCCTAACCCTAGAATATTACTATGTCTAATACTTATTACAATTAATATTCAAAGACATCAAATGGCATGGTCATATGATCTGATTGCCCCACCAGGGACTTATAGGAACCCTGACTAGTGAGATGAAAGCATACGTAGACACTGGGACATGGCCCCTTTGGTAGAGCATTGGCTCCCAGTGCTAACCCTCACTTGTTTGTGTTCCACCTCTGGCCAGGAGAAGAATTGTACCACGGTTCCACAGGGCAAGACTGTCTTGATCCACCAAGCAGGGGTTTCAGGGTCATGTCTGTATTTCGTGTTAAGTTACTTTGCCCTCTATATATGTCTGTGATTCACCTTTCCAGAAGCTTCTATCTTCTAAGTTTCAGCATTCCCTTGAGTCTAGGGAATCTAGAGGCAGGCCAACCAGGGGTGCCTCCATATGATACCAAGCACAGTCTCTTCCAAGGAGCGAATTAGCAGAACTCTGAAAGCAACCTTTAATGCAGCTGCCTTAAAAGTTGTTTTAAAAAGCGTCAAAAGTGCCTCGGTAGTAAGACGTTGAATCTCGACACTGCAAAAAAAGTGCTGCCGCCACAATAACAACATAATTGAGTGAGCGCTCCTGTTATCCAAGCTCAGCAAAATTCTCTGTGAACGTGACAAAGCTGTAATGCAGAGCAGTCTGCGGTGTGGAGTACGAATCCGAATGTGAGTGGATTCCGTTATGGACGTAAGCCTTTAGCCCACGACGCTCGCTGCAAAGCGAATTTACAGGATCAGATGCAACCTGTTGTGGATACCCATTTTCCTGGTGATTGTCTCGTTTTATTGGATGCTAATGCTAACATACGTCCTGCTAATTGTATTTAGGAAAGCTCTGAACGCCAGGCAGACGTCAAGCATGTCCTCCAGCAGCAGATTTGAACGTCACTGAACCTTCTGGAGAGCAGGCTGTGAAGCAGATATCAATGTCCTTTACTTCTCGAGGCACTGACAGATATCCAGCCTGTTCACGACTGTAGTGCCCGAGAATGTTAGTAACTGAGACTGGGAGTGGCCGATTCATGACGTTGAGACTAAACTCGACTACTACGAAGTATCGCAGCCAAGTCCTGATTAACCCTTTCAGTATGATTACGTTGTTTTCTACTTTCCTTATTTTGTCAGTTAATCCTTAGTAAACATCCAACAACGCGAGCACTAAACAAATGAGTCACGTCACTAAATCAGAGCTCTGGATACAGCAAGGCTCCCGCTGAGACCGACGCTTGGGTTCTGCACCCATGCTCTGTGCTCATTACTGATTCCCTGTGATTCCTCATCATGCTCAACCCTAGCGAGCACCACAGACGCCTTTACACAAGCTGCTGTTCTGCCGAGCTGGTAAGCGAGCCAGGCATGGAGGGCTGGCGGCAGGGAGGGCGGAGAGCGATAGGAGCGTGAGGAGTGACTGTGGATTTAGTTGCACACGCTGAACGGGAGAACCGGGGGTTAGAGGTCGCAGACACGAGAATGAATCATTCTCCACACCAGACAAACGAAGACTGGCCGCTAGCGGAGGAGCGACCGAATTTGATTTCCACCTTGCCGTTTGTTACCGCTCTTTGAACCTGCTCTAGGCTTTTATTTACTTCGAGAGTGCTCTCCCCATTTGAGAGCTTAAATGATGACGGAGCAGTCAGAAAGCCATGCTCTCAGCAGGAATAATTCAACTCTGTGGACCCGCAGTCCTTTGCACGGCTAAAACGCACACACACACACACAGACACACACACAATAACAGAGTTAAATTTGATAAAGGTTGAAGTGTCCGTCTTGCTGCTGGGATGTTTGCGATGCCTGTGTGAGTTTGTTCAAGACAAATGAATCAAACTGTAGGCAGGCGACACTCTGTTCCGTCACCTCTCTCCTCGCTTCCTTAGAGTCTGTTCTTCAAGACTGACCTGCCTGTGAATGCGTATGAGTGTCGATCAGTGGGAGGCAGCGAGCTGTTCCACATCAATCTGAAGTGGACAGAATCTGGCAGACGGAGCTCTGATCTGCTGCCGAGAGATTCTTTACATTCAAGTGTATTTACATTCGAATGTGGCCTGCACTAGATGCGAGTAACAAGGGGAACATGCAGCCAGATCTTTTCCACTGCTCTCTGGTGTCCCATGAAGACATGGCTTTTGCTTGGTTCCGTCCCCCGGTTAGACCTTCTTCCTCATGTTTTCCCCAGAGTGCACGTGACCTTCGATCCATTGCTGCCATTGATGTAGGGGGAAGCATGCGAGGGTGGATGCAGTCACACAAATCAACGTGTAGCAGCGAACAGTTTTGCAGAGACAAAACAGCGGCTGTCTAAATGCAATCAGATCGACTCAAAGTGAACTTTCGCTGCCTTAAAAGTCATGCAGCAGCATGTCCAATATGGACAAGTAGCTTCAGCTGTAGCAGCTTGGGAGCCGCACGAGTATGGCAACCAAACTGACCACATAATCAATGATTTGCTCCGTGCGTATGCTGTGTTCCTTCAAAGGATTATTGGATTATATTGAGTAGTGTCCATGTCTGTTCCCATTATGGGCCTGTATGGTTTTATTGCACTGCAGTTACTGAGACCGTAACGGCTAAGATGACAGGTGTGGAGGAAGCCGTGCTGGGCCGCTCCCTTTGGGTCCTCTGACCCAGTCAAATCCGATGGAGTCCTTCATCCTTCAGAATGCTGGTTTAAGGTGAAGCATGTCCCGACCGGCTTTAAGGGCGCCGTTCTGTAGCATGTAGGTTAAACATGCAGGCACTGGGACTCTCTCAAAATATACTGACACACAAAAATTCAAACGGAATATCCCCTAATTGTTGTGAGCAGTGCACACAAGTCATTCTGTCACAAGTCAGCTTGGCAACAAACAGCTCCTCAATCATGGCTATGAATCGGTTGAAACTCTCTTCAAAGTTTCTCATTTCAAAGGACGTTTAATCATGTCTCCATTTCCTACCAGCTGTGCCATGCTCTAAAAACTCCTTAATTACTTAATGATTTCTATTTTCAATTCAATAAACATAAAACGGTTTCAAGGGCCAGGGTACTGCCCCTCTCTGGTATCTGAATCTAGACCATCTGTCCTACTGGTGCGCACACAGAGAGTACAGGGGTACAGCTTTACCCATCTGCATGCCAGTCAGCAGTAAGGCACAACTGTGAATAAAATAAGAAACACTAGATAGATGAACTGATTTTATTTAGCAATACAATGGATGTTTTTCTGCATAGATAAGAAATGAGGAACCAAAGAAAGTTAAAGGATTATACATTATATTGTTTATGTTTAAGCTCATGTAACTAATACCTTTCCTAGTTTAATGAGCGCCTGGTCTATTTTTGGTAGGATATATGGTTATAAATGGGCCAAACAGACCTATATACTAACATTACCTTGTCTGCTGTGTTTTTGACTTTCTTTTAAACAGTTATTCATGTCCATTAAGCCATGTAATAAAAACCCCAAAAGGCTCATTTGATTAAAAATGCACAAACCTTTGCATTATGGGAATTGTAGTGCCTGTGGAGAATTTGCGTAGCATGTCCCGTAGTTCTGCTCAGCAATTGCGGGACAGAATTGAGCAAATGGGGCACAGCGACATTTAACTGAGGCACGTGCCCCAGTACCGTGGGTCTGTTTTGGTGTCCCTGGTGTAATTCCTTCCAAAATGATGCATATGGATGAACTGTATAAACCTTTTTATCCGATTTATCTCTAAGTATTATAGTAAAGAAGTCAGTGTGTATGTCATGGCCTGCAATGGTCCAGAACCCTGGTCAGGATGTGTTTTTACTGGAACTGAAAACCTTTAAAAACTACTAAATGAACATATGAATTTACTTTACTTTAACTAGTAAATCATAACGCCTGTGTGCTAGTAGTAATATATGGATAGTAAACAGGAATTAGTATTAATTTCTATTTTTATATCTATGTAGCAGTAAAAGAAAATCTAAACGTCGTTTCCCTCAGCAAATGTGGTTCATTTTTAGATTTCCTATATCTAATCTAATGGTGGCTAAAGAGAGTCAATCCCATGCAGTGAGTTTTATAGGATGAACCGTAGGAAAGATGATTATTTGGTTTGTATTGTTTTCAATTGACTTGACGTGACGTGATTTATTTAAAAAGTATTTCTCATTTAAAAAAACAACAACAACATTTTTGACATTGTGTTGTTTTAGGGTTAACGTTTCTTAAGAGAGATGTCTGAGGTAGGTGGAAATGTCTCTTTCTGTCTTTATGTCTTAAAAGACGAAGTCCAGTAGGTTTTTTTTTTTTTTTCAGAATCAGGAGATTTTAGAAGCTCTATTTTTGGAGTGCCGCTCTCCGTGGTGCTGAATAAAGTAACGCGTCACTCTTTACAGCTTTTAAATATAATTAAACAGATTTATAAGAAGCAAAGCATAACCTGGGCTTCAAATGCTATTTATAGCCATAACGTGTCAAACTTGGTGTCGCATCAATTGCCTACGTCAGCTCGTCACTCTGACGTAAGCTTCGTCCCTATTAAAAGCCAAACAAGATGACGATCAGCTCGCTCTGCTCCAAAAACACTCAGAAACCAAGAAGGTAGATTGACCAGACAGTCTAATCGCACTGCGTCGACACAAGCATGTCTGAACTTTCCACATTCCAGCACACCGCCAGATTTGAGCCATCATCAAATCATTTGGGTGATTTATTCGAACCGTAAGATCTCGTTTGCACCCGCAACGTTTATTCACCACATCAGCTATGGATGCACATGATGAGAAAAAAAAACAGCAGTCTAAACATCGGACACCTGCGAATCAGCCCAGCGTGCATGCGCTTCTGGGAGCAAAATCTAAAGCGTCCACAATGGCTCAACTTCTAAAATGAAAGCGTCTACACCAGGCAAGGGAGACGGGCTCACGGTGGCTCGAACAAACACCGGACTGAAATCCAAGAGACGCCAAAGATTTCACGGCTGCATCTTGTTTCGCTGAAGCGTGCCTTAGATGTTACTCAGAAAGTGCGCAAAAGTCACCGAATCAACCAGACAGAAATAAGCTCACAGTCCAGATCCTTCTCGCCAATGTACACCAGCGGCAAATATTAGTCATGAACTGAACAGAATGAATATTGTAACACGCACAAACGTTAGGCAGCGTTCAAGAAGCACGGAATGAGCTGACGAAAATGGATCCGCAGCACGCGCGCGGTTTCCCTGCAGCCCTGCAGGCTCTTGGTGTTCTTACCGCGACTGCGCCCGGTTGCGCTAAATGCATTCATTCCATCGCCGAGTCCGTCTACGCTTAAATCTGCTGAGGCTGTGCCAGTCCCGTGCGCCCGATCGTTGGGCGTTAAATGGGTGCCCCTTTTCCCCTCATTGCTCCAGCTATCTGGGGCTGGATCTGGTGGCTGCGGGGGCGGCCGGTGGGCAGCTGGAGCTCCGAGTGATTTCCGAGCCGAACGGCGACCAAACGGACGAAGACGATGCGGAGGGGGCGACACACTTCCCCAATCACATCATCATCATCACCGCCACCATCACACACGCGCGCGCGTGCATGCAGCCTATATATCTGCTGCCGCGCATGGACTTCACACCATGCGCGTGCTGCTGAGGTGCAGACGTGTCCCTGCTTGCGCTTTCAGCCGTGTGGTTCCGTGGTTTCTATTGGGTCTGTTATTACAGACGTTATGCAACGTTCATCGCAGTTCTTTTAATTCACCTCTTCAACTTGCTTGAGGTCCCAACGCTGTACGTCTAGAGGCTGTGAAATCTGCAACCATTACCATTATTCACCAGTTATCTAGCAGTTCGGATCTTGTATGCTCAAAATAAATGGTAAAAGCGCGCAAATAAATAGTTAGTCCATATAAACCCAGACATGGGTCTGGTAAGACCTGCACTGCATTTTGTGCATGATGTAAAGTCATTGCTTTCTTTGAGATCTTTTATACTTTATATACCACCAGTCTACTTGTGCCCTTTCTTCTATATGCCAAGATCTTGCATTTCAGGGGCCTCAGTCTCATCTCTCACATAAGGTGCAGGAGTTTTGGAATTTGGGTGCAGATCATGAATGGCTGCAGCATTTCGGGGCACTGCAAAAGCTCAAACGGTCCCCTGAATGGCGTGCACCTTAAACGCTGTAGTTTACAGTTTGTGGCCTAAATAAATATTGAGACCCCTCACCAAAAACTAGGGGTGGGATACAATTCCCAGACTGCATAAATACTAACACAGTGACTGTAGCTATTATAGAACACAGTTTCTATGGTAACAGATTCTGTGGATTCCGACAGAAGCGTTCCCACGGTGACATGCAAGAGAGAAAGAGAGAGAGAAAGGAGAGAGAAAGAGAGGAGGAAGAGAGAGAGAGAGAGAGAGAGAGAGAGAGAGAGAGAGAGAGAGAGCGACACAACTGATCTACCAGTCAAAAGATGCTATATTTGTGCTTTTTATAGCAGGCAGTTGGAGCTATGTACAGATTTTGTTCACACCACTTATAAAAATCTGCCTTTCAACTTTCCAACCAGATTTCCTATGCTTGTAAGATCTCAGAAGGATGTGAATATGCCATGCATAGAGATGTCTAGAAGCGTAGCATAAGAGGAAAAGGTCTGTTTTGTTTTTATGTCTTGAGTCATCTATCAGAGCAGGAGGGGGTTGGTCCAGATGTGGGAACTGCATGTTTGTTATACTGTATGTTTTGTGTGTGCTGTCAGGCTGATGGGCACCCAGAACAGCCCAATAGCTGGATCATCCTACATGGATCCCTTCTGACCGTTTTCTCTTTCCACAGCAGACTGCTTAAGTACAGCCTAGTCTGCTTTCTCTGTATAATCCCTCCAACCTGTTTACTCCCTTGTCAGGTCTCGTCCGTTCCAACGTGTTGGTCTGTTCCTGGTCCTGGCTCCTGTTGATCCTGATGTTCCTGTCGCATCCGGTTCCTCTTGTTGAGGTTTGTCTGTTGCTTTCTTGTTTTATGAACTGTTCCCTGTCTAGTGTGTTCTGGCTTCTATTCTGTGTTGGCTGTTAGTATTTGTATTGTCTTAGCATTGTCCCTGTTAGCAGCTGTGTTTGTGTTGCCATTTCCTTTCAGTCCTCCTCTGGAGATGCAGAAGCTGCATGCATCCTTCGAAGGACTACGAAGGCACATCTCCTATACTCTGATGAGCAAGCCGGCAGTGCATGACTTAAGAGTAACGAGCACTTCCAGAAAACTGTTTATTATTTCGTAGGCAGACTTGGCTGACCTCACTCAGTTATTAAACATTTCCTTGCATGTCACCATTTCACATTATCTAGCCAAATTAACACACAAATAGAAAGTGATGTCTCCTACAGTCCCCCTAGTAAAAACCATCAATCTGATTGGTCAGATATCTTGACCTCTGGACCTTTTGTTAATATACTGGGGGCGTGTAGGTACGAACGCAGAAGCTGTTCCAATAAGCAGGTTTCATTGATCATTACCACTCTCTATAGCAACCAGCAAACATACCATTCAGGTGCTGTTCTTGGACCAGAGCCAGTCTGGAACTCAGTCTGTGTTTCTTGCACGAACGAATGTCTATTTTAACGTGTGTCAACACTCATCGTCCTGTTCTGTGCGCTTGTGTGAGCCCCTACTTTGCAGTCAAGCTGCTGTTGCTGCTGAATTGCTTCCACTTCACCTCTAGCAGGACAGAGATGCGACATATCGATTGCCAGAAAGGTTAATCATCTTATTACAATGCCGTACACGTTCTACCCTCAAATTGCATGGCTGTTTGTTTAATCTTGTCACTGCTTGGCCAGACCAAAGTCGGCACAGAAACACCAAATATAAAAATAAGATCAATATCTGTGTTGGAAAAGAAGAATTATGTTTTGTCAGCTAATGACAGATATTACCCACCCAGTCTACTATAAACCAGTCCCACCATGCTTGGGTCCCACTAGAGTGAGAACTTCGTCCATCCTTTAGTTATTAGGAGACGATGTGCCTCCAATAACTTACCATTTACCACGGGCTCATTATCTTAAATGTATTTCGCTATTCAATTAAAATTTTATTACTCATTTAAATTGTATTATTGACTTAATTTGACTATTGCTACAACTTAATTATTTCAATTAACATCTAGGCCACCCATGCAGGTCGGGTCCCTTTTTGAGTCTTGGTCCGTCCAAGTTTTTCCTTTCCACTGCCGCCCTAGGCTTGCTCAATTGAGGATTGGCCTTTTAAGATAATATAATATTGTGAAGCTGCTTTGAGATAATGCTCCGTTGTAAAATGCGCTATAGAAATACATTTGACTTTGACTTTAGATCGTTTCCATGTTAGAGAAAGCTATCAGGATTTTACAGTAGCTGTACTTGCCTCCTTAATACATCGTACCAAGGAAATATTATATTATAATATTATATTGTTTTACATTATAAGCATAAGTACTATACAACTAAGAGTTTCTTGTTTGCATTTTATTTTCTGTAAAAACAAACTAGTGTGCGTCTCCGTCCTTGCTTACCCATCTTCAGTCAGAATTCGACAACAGAAATCCAGTGAGTCAGACGCCTGTGCTTTTAAGCTAGACACAAATTCAAAGTAATGTGCAGTAATGCAAATAGTTGATTTTAGGTTTAACCTGAAGTTTGGAGTTCTAACAAATTAGCAGCAAGTAAAGCTTATGTTGATGAATGTGTGCTAAATAAATAAGCTCATTTGAATAGTTTATTTGCTGATTAAGTTACACTACCATTCATAACACAATCAAAAGTGCAGCTTGTTTCCTATGGAAGATTTGATAGAGACAACTAGGCCACAACAGAAGAAATACAAGTCTTACATACTGCATTCAGTTTAGGATTAACATATAGAAATAATACAGCAGAAAAGTGTCAATTTCACGTCCATTTTTCACAAGCTAAAAGTCACAATGGGCGCCATCTATATATATATATATATATATATATATATATATATATA
>JAUZST010013673.1:0-10920 GCA_034779995.1 Parotocinclus haroldoi
CATCCTCTTAAGCTTGGCTATTTCTATATACCATACATCCACTCTTAAAGTGTATTAAGACCTCAAATGTTCACATTTGTTATATGTGCTACTAACTACCTAGTGTAAATGTTTTATCTTAAAATCCAAGCAAAATAAGCAAAGTTCTGAGACCATGAGTTGAAATCCTCCCCAGGGGGGAACCTCCAGTACATACCTACTGAAACATGTCAGTTCACTATTAAATGATTCAGCCTACATCATCTTAAGATTCAATATACAATCACATTGTTATGCTAATTTTATGGTTTGTTAGAAAAACATATTAAATTCAAGACAATTTAAAATAGAAGCATGTTGACTTGAGGTCTCAGGAGGGGTGTGCCACCAAAGTATGGGCCCTGGGCACAGCTTTTCCCAACCTGGGAAAAGGACACACTTTTTGTCATAACATTTAAAAAAAATGCAAATCTTTCCTGACTTTTCCTGACATTCACATAACCCCTAGTACATTGTTAGATGAGAGTTTATACTAATTATACTAACAGACTGCTCTACAACAATAAGTGGGCAAACCGATATTAGCTATTAATCCTGGTATTACACTGTATAGACATATCCACCCGCATAGACAGGTCCACCATTACTCCCCCTTCGATACCCCTGGGTCTCAGACTTTTGGCCTCCACTGTATATTTATAATATTTTCTCGTATATGCTATATTTGAGTGTTGCTTTGCATTCTTGTTGAAAGGTCACGCATACTGTACTCAGTCATCAAACTTATTAGCCCACACTTCTTGGAGGCCTAGATATATTACACAGGTAATTGCTTTAAGACTTCATGGGAAGCTCAGCTTCAATTTCACTGTAATGTGGTGATGAAATGTTTAAAAAAAGTGTCTATACTATTAATCAATCTTGGTGGATTTTCAGTGTTTTAGCAAATGAAATATCGCATGGTCATATCACACCGTTTGTTCATTGATTTTAAACTCCACTTACGATGATTTCACAAATTCTGTAAACAACAACTTCTTAAACTTAAAGAAAAATAATTGCTAGTAACGTACATTTACAGTTTATAAATATAAAAAACAAGATGTGTTATTATGTAAAATGCTTTAATTGGCCAACACAACCAACTGCAGCTCTACAGTACAAGGATGAATCCCTATGTTATGGTTAGCTAGTAAAGTGAAAAGTTATACAACCCCAATTCCAATGAAGTTGGGACGTTCTGTAAAACATAAATAAAACAGAATATGATGATTTGCAAATATTTAATACACTACAAGGACAAGCTATTTAATGTTCAAATGGATAAACTTTATTGGGTTTTATTTTTGCAAATATTCACTAATTTTGAATTTGATGTCTGCAACATGTTCCAGAGAAGTTGGGACATGGGGGGGGAAAAAAAAGATTGGGGAAAGCTGAGGACTGCTCAAAAAACACCTTTTTGGAACATTCTACAGGTGAACAGGTTAATTTGGAAACAAGTGATTGAGTACAAAGGGAGCATCCCCAAAAGGGGATTCAATCATTCACAAGCAAGGGTGGGCCAAGGATCACCACTTTGTGAACAACTGCGTGAGCAAAGAGTCCAACAGTTTAAAAACAACATTTCTCATCGTGCAAATGCGGGGAATTCAGATATTTCCATAATTTACAGTCCATAATATAATCAAAAGATTCAGAGAATCTGGAGAAATATCTGCAAGTAAGAGACAAGGCGAAAACCAACACTGAAGGCCTGTGGTAGCCTAGCGGTTAAGGTACTGGACTCTGGACCAGAAGGTCCAGGGTTCAAATCCCACCTCTGCCAAGCTGCCACAGTTGGGTCCTTGAGCAAGACCCTTAACCCACAATTGCTTTAAAAAATGTAAGACTGTATTAATTGTAAGTCGCTCTGGATAAGAGCGTCTGCTAAATGCTGGAAAATGTAAATTAAACTCAAAATAGACGATTACAAACAGAAATATTTTTTTATTACAAAACGTAATTTTTTTGGTTATGGATTCTGTTTTCTGGTTCTCAAAACTTATGAACTCAAAACACCATATGACTCGTATAATGAATTTATGAATCGAGTAGCGTCACAGTGTAAGCAGAGCATATTGGTACTTGCCCAATAAATAAATTAATAACTGTAAAAACATTTTTTTTTAATGCGCACACACGCGCACACAAATTATCATTCCTCAATATATTTGCCGCATGCACACGCTAATTATCATTCCTCAATATACTTGACACATAGTCATGAGTGCAACCTTACCTGAGGCACAAGATTCTTGAAGGAGTCCATGATTTTAGAGCTCTTGGCCTCTTGATAATATGAGAAGCATCCAGTGATGATGACGACAGCAGAGAGCACAACTCCTAAATATAGCTGAATTGCAAGAAAAAATGCTAGCTGTAATAATGATCAAATGCATTTACACACTTTACACAATTTCAATTTTCACAGCTTTGTTATATGCTCACGTTGTCATTGGCTGGCTCATCGTCCATCGCAGCTTGGATACCATAAGCAAGGAAGCAAAGAACAGCGCCTGTCCATAGCAGCATGGAGAAGCCTCCAAACATCTGCTTACAGAACTTCACCCACTCAGGTGTGGTAGGAGGTGGGGTTAGGGCATTAGGACCATCACGAGCAAGGATCTCCTGCGCCCGTGCAGATGTCAGACCCTAGAAGAGAGATTGTAGAGATGTATTTGTCATTTAAAAACCATGTGCAAAATAAACATATAACAAAACATAAAATAGTAACTAAATAGTACTAATTGCATATGTTCTTGGTTTATTTATCCTGCTTAATTTTTAACACGTTCAGCCAATTCCTATTTACTTTCTTCCTATGAATTATAAATAATAGCACACAGATACATTCTTGTTCAGCTTTTCTTTTAATGGAAACTTCTTTGCTAAATAAAACTAGTAGGGCTGCTTGCTTGTGCTCGTCTCTCTGCTGGTGCTAGCTTTAGCTTTAACCTATTCCCTTTTGTTAGTTTGAACAAATTCTGGAGACAAGAGTGTCCCCGAAATCTTCTTAGTATCTCTACTCCCCCGTTAATATTGCATTATATATAGTGAGCCTTTTTAGCTGATTAAGCAGAAGTTATATGTGACTAGCACAGAAACTAGGAAAATAAGGCCTGTGGCAAGGCAAAACATGGGAAGACTTCTAGATATCTGCCGAGCCCCCTGTCTTTTTCCCCTGCGATAGACCTAAGAAACTGCAAGAGCCCTTGCCATCTTGTCTGGCATCAGAGAACACCAAAAAGTGTGTTTTGTAGGATAAACAAGGATCGTCTGACACAGGAAACACTGACAAATAGGCCTGTCCCCTGAAAGCTTGAATATTCTTTATTCCTTACAGTTTAGAAATTAATAAGACCATTAAATGTTAGGAAAGGACAAACTATAATTTGTTTATTACAGAAAAAAAAACTTAACTCAAGCATGGAAAGGTAAAAACATGTGCTTACCTTGTTCAAATCTGTTCCATATTTCCTATGAAGCTCTTCCAGACTCAGCTTGTGATCGTCCTTATTGAAAACAGCATTAAAAATTGTTAACCTTTTGCCAGAGTACGAAGCTTTCTAAATGATAAAGCACAAAACACTTACCAAATCCACTTCCTTTTTCAGTTCGTCCATGTCCTTCTTATTTTTGTTCTTTTTCTTGCCCCCTTGCTCCGAAGTTGCTGCAGGATCATACTGATCTCGTCCTCCCTGTAATATGTTAAGACCACTGGTTTGTAGCTTTACTTGAAACTAAGATCAATCCAGTCTTAAAACACGAGTTAAAATGTAACTTTACATGTTCAGCAGACCTGTGGGGTCTTTGCTACAGGACCTAAGTTCATCATTCATCAATCAGTCAGAAGTTAATGAAACTGCAACTGGGATTGAGCCTCATTTAAGCACATCATATTAAATCTAAAGCTTTCAAAAACAACATTTATTAAAAAAGCAATACTCTTAATCCCTCTTAACTGGACTCCTGCTATACAAAATCCCTCCAAAATTACCTTTGTTTTTAAACCCATTCCAGCTTCTTAAACAGCAAATCCTATTTCTAGCAGTACCAAAGGTTACAGCATGGAAAAGTAGTAAATCACTTTAGTTGACCTCTCCTACCGGGTAATTATATTTAAGCTACACTGCAATCATCATGTTTATGATTTCACTGTTTGAACTGTTCTGTTTGTAAATACTATACAATAGCACACAGAAAAATGAGTCCACAAAATGTGGTGCAATCTACTGACAAGAGCAAAGCGATCTACAAAAACCTCTTAGAGAGGCCATATAATCATATACAAGTTATTGTTGATGGCTGGACCCAAAATATATAATTACATAATATACATTTCCTTCTAAAAAAAAGTGGTTTCTGGATTGCAACCATTCCAAAAAAAACATTCCTGATGACCAAATACTTGCTACTGTAGCCTATAAAACTGACTTTCAGTTTTTAATATTGCCTACATTTCATACATTTTCTAGGTCTATTCCAATAAAGACACTCAAAAATAATTCAATATTGACATGATATAATCGCTAACACAGTTGTATCTCTAAAATAATGATGGTCTAAGACTGTTGCATAATACTGTATATGGTAAGGAGTGTGGTAGCCTAGTAATCAAGATACTGAACTGGAAGGCCTAGGGTTCAAATCTCACCTCTGCCAGTCTATCATTGTTGGGTCCTTGAGGTAGACCTATAACCCACAAGTGCTGTATCAGCCGTACGTTGCTATCGATAAGGGTGTCTGCTAAGTGACTAAATACACATAGAACTACGTGTACCCCTAAAAAAATGAAAATGTGGTTTAAAAATACACCTTTTGTTAAATTACCTTATTTTCACATTAATAAAAAATGAGGGAAAAAAACAACTTTTAACTGAAACAAATATAGTCTGAGAAAAAAACCCTCATCAATAAATAATTATGTTTAACAAAACCATATGTTCCAGAATTATTGGTACCCCTTTAATTAATATTTTTTATATAACATCCCACTGCTAAATAAAATCTACCTCTGCTGGTAAAACAGCACTTAGTCTTCTCCTATAACAGCTTACAAGATTGGGGAATACAGAGCAGGGAATTTAAAGTCATTTGGCTTTACAGATATTGAGATCGCCATGGAAGAAGCTTGTTTTGTTTTCTGTAAACAATTCATAATTCCGTGTAAACTAACAAGGTCCAAAAGGCTTTTGGAAAAAAAACAGCCACAAAAAAAGACCTTTCACTAACAGTGGGCATCTGGTTAATTTCAGTTGTTGCTCAGATTTTTTGGAAGGTGTTGGAAATGTGGATCTGGAGAGGCTAAGATTGCATTATTATAATGAAAATAAAGAATAATCGTAAAAAAGGCTTATAGTATCTTAAAATAATATATGGTTAATTTGGAGTGCATTGGTTAAGCAGATAGACAACTGACAAGAAGCTTGAAGGTCCAAGTCCCAACACTACAAAGCTGTTACTGTTGGGCCCTTGAGCAAGGCCCTTAACTGCTTGGATTGTGCCTTAAAAGACTGTAAAGGTTCCAAGACACTCTCATAAATGCTGTAAATGTGCAGCCACCGTGTTGAACTGGTGTCCCTCCAAGTGAGACAAATGATCGGCATGAGCCCTGGAACCTCTAATCAAAAATGTCATCTCTTTCCTTCCATTGGTGTCCTGGTAAGTTTTCCCCAGAACTGACACATGAGCACAAGGTGATGCCTAATACTTACAAACTGGACTCTGAAAACTACATACAGAACCTCTGCTTGGCCTTTTTATCAGTCTACACTGCTCACAAAATATAGGAGACATTTCAAAATTAATATGTAGAGGATCCCCCTGATTCTGTCCATGCCCCATTACCAATCTTGGGTGAGCATACATCCTACTGAAGAATCAATGTCATCAATGACATGCTTCTGCTCACCCCCAAGAATAAATCACTTACTACTCAATCACAAATAATAGTTTTCATCATTTGTGTAATCGACTTTTCTTTTGTTTTTCTGATGATATTGTGTAAAGAAATAAAATCAAACGCTCATTTTTAATCGCTTAAGAAATATCCCCTAATGTTTGTGAGCAGTGTATATTCATATATATTCCATCTAGGGCTGAAACGCACTGCTGGTTAAGACAGGATGGTAATGTTTTGACCAACTGAGTCTTTCAGTTTAATTCAATTCTACAGTGCATTGTTGTTATAATGTCAGCGCTGCATAATGAATAGCTTGCTAAATGTTCTCACATTGTTACAAAACAGTACATCTGAAGTCAGGACAGTGAAGATAAAGGACATAATGTGCAGGCAAGATAGCATCATCAAGTCAAACATAATTATATGGTGCTTTTCACAACGGAGTATTGTCTCAATACAGCTTTAAAATGATCTAGATTCACAGCTCTAAATGAGCAACCCTATGGTGACAGCAGCACATAAAAGCTGCCTGTATACAGTATTATAAGAAAGAAGCCATGGGAGGACCAAAACACAAAGGCCTACATGTTACATGTACAGAATTAACCTAGGGTACCAAAATAATGTGTTAATAGTAATAGTTTAAACACAAAGAAGCTAAATGTTAAGATTTTTTTCAAATAACATACTTCTACTATATAATCAAATTACAGAACTGAGCAAATGTATTAGGCCACCATTAGATTTAATGTTTAAGCAAATGGTAAAATAACCAGATCAACATATTGTTGTCAACTGGACCCAGACATTTAAAACTTGGATTTGCCATTCCATAATACCCTCACCCACTGATCTTCTTTCCAATCTTTGTGAGCTTTAGCACACATCTTAGCCTTTAAGCATGTCCCCCTTCTGATCGCTTGGCATTGCGATAAAGCTGACAGATGCTACTATTGCTCAAGTGTGAGAGGTGGTGATGCAAAATACTTCCCACCATAGACGTAATTTGTTGTATTCCAGCAAACAGGCAAATAATGAATTATATATGGACATCATTACACCACTGCTGAAACAATGGTACGTCTAAGCAAGTTTTGCATTGTGTAGTAGATAAATGATCAGTGTAATAACACAGAAAATGTAGGGGACATATCCATACAATTATAGTTCACATTTATAGCAACTGTAAAGTCTAATGCAGTCTTTTCTGTAAACAAAAACTCTTAAGGTTGACTGGCTGCTGCTGAAGACAATCATAAAGGAAACAAAATACATATAAGCCTCCTTCCAGCTTTAGGACAATAATTAAGTTGTTTAAACAACCTGCAATGTACCTGCCTAAAATAGAAAAGTGTATTTAAGTCCTACGCAAGAGTAAATATGTGGTTAGAGAAGAATAAACTTCTCCTACAAACAATCTGAGATGTGCAGAAAATAGACAGGGGTCAACAATTATTTGAATTTGATGATTGTCCAAAGAAACTTCCAGTTAGGCTTAGCAGTTGTGATTTAAGAGCTTTCCTCAAAAGCAACTTGAAACAGTCAGAATTTGAACTTACACCCTTGTGATGTTTAGGCTGAGGGAGCAGAAATGTAGCTATGACTAATTTAAGTACAGTGAAGGCCAAAAAAAAACACTAGTGTATTATTGCCAAATTGAAAACAATGATTTGCATTCCAAATCATATAATCAAGAAACACTGATCAAAAGAATATTTGCAAATAATATGCAAGTACGTAAATAATATGCAAATATGCAAGTATTTGATTTGGTCTGTTTTTCTATAAATAACAGAAACAATTATTGAGTTCTTAACCCTTCACCACTGTACCTCAATAATGCACGGCTGTGTCAACGGCTTTTTACTTTCTGTATACTTGTACTTTTTATTTCCTATCAGTATGATTATTTTGATTAGTTTTATATAACCTTAACAGAATTCACCAGGCAAGGCAAGCCTATTATTAGTGGCAATGCTATGTTACACTCTAGGACTTGCAGCGATTTGGAAATTTAAGTTTTCAATCAATGGGATGACAGCCAGGTGTGAGAGGGAGTATTGTCTTATTAAAAAGGGATCTAAAGGTCTGTTCTTTACAAAACCTGTGGAAGTGTTTCATGAAAGAAACAAACTGAGTCTTTAGAAGACCTCAGAAAAATGTACTGCTCTTCATAAAGCACATTCCTGTCCATAATGTGGCACATGTGCAATACAGAATGTTATTTTATTTCAAGTTTTGAATTGAACCAGAACATTTTAAAAGAAAACATCAGGACACCTTCTTTTGATTTTAGTTAGTTGTATGTTTTAACGTCATGCTCAGCATTTAAGCCATTCTCATGACAGGAACGTCTCATTCCCTATATTATTTTTCTTGTTTTGTGTGGAAACAGAAGAGGTTAATGTTTTGAAATTGAAAAGTCTTTAAAAAAGTCAAAGTTCTAACTTTAATCGATCAATTTATCTTTAATTAATCAAAAGAACTTCAGTTAGTGCTAAATAATGGGTGTCACACTAGTTAGGCTACTAAAATCAAAAAGGTCCACATTTTGCCATTCACATATATATTTTCCTGAATAATAAATAATAATAAATAATATAATAAATAATAATACATAAAAGACCAAGTATGATATTTTTGTCTCATTTGCTTAGTCATTTATCTACATTTGATACTAAAATAATCTAAATGATGTTTATGGTCATGTTCAGACAGAAATATATATATTTCTAATGGGACACCAAACTTACAATCTTATATATCGCTGTATGTAGAGTCATTAGTCCAGTCATTTGTCGGCTAAAGTTGAATAAGAATTGAAAATCTGAATAACAGTACACATAAGGGGCAAGGTCTGTAAATAAAGGCTTTTGCTTCACCTGTTACTTGAGTGAATCACAAGTCACATTGTGTAAAAGTAAAACCTCTTTGGTAACAACATTCAAGAGGATTATTTCATAACGCTCATTAGGAGGTGGAAATAATGACTGGGAATTTCGTAATCAGCTTTCTGAAGCTTTCTAAGAAGTTTCAGACAGCACCGTCTGCTCTGGTGCACTGAGGTAGATAATGCATTCACTCAAATTGAGACATTGTGAGCACACCGTGTTCCAAAGAGAATGGAACAGTAACCAAAACAACCCATAACACCCCAGCGAACTGTGATTGGAATTCCACAACACTATTTTATAATGAGCAAAAAGTACCTTGGGGAGTGAAAAGAAGGCTGGGCAGAAAAAAACAGGGCAGCTCTTGTACAATTAGCCTGGCGAAGGCTGAGACCTTTCCAAATGGAATCTGAATAGATTATTGCATTGCAGCAAATAATCAACCTAAATTATATCTTTATTTTCTTTAATACAATACAGGGTTATTCAGGAGAACATATTACTAGGTTGACAGATTACTATTATACTTCATACTGACTTGTGTTTTCCTTTGTTCTAAATGTCATTAAAATGCTTTTGAAACACTAGGTTTTAAAATGTGGTCTTTTTTTATGCACACATGCAGCTAGCATTTTCCTTATGATCAGTAGGGTAACAGTGATTTCTGTAATTTTAGTAACAGTAATTTTCCATTTTATCTTGAACAGGAAATATATCTCAATTGTCAATTTCTTGCAATTAATTAACAATTAATATCAATTAATAGTCGGTTACAGCCTGTGGTCAATCAGTTTCTCTATACACTTTGTTGGTCTCCTTTCCTCTGTTCTCGAATGGTCAGGACCCCCACAGGCCCAGCACAGATCAGGTACTGCACTACTCACAAAAATTAGAAGATCTTTTACTCATCATTTCCTAATTTTTGTGAGCAGTATATTTGGGTGATGGATCATTCTCAGCACTGCAATGACACTGACATGGTTGTGGTGTGTTAATGTATGTTACACCGATACGAGTGGATCGGAATCCAGGTGCTTCTGGAGTTCGAAACCACCTTGGTGTCACTCATGGACTGAATATTTGTTTATTAGTTTTATTTACTGTTGCATAAGCATCATCAGCTATATTTATGACAGACAACGTTGGATCAAGAATAGTCATGGGCCAACTAAGAGCGACCAATTAACCACATGCATGTCTTTGAAATGTGGGAGGAAACCGGAGTAACCAGAGTAAATCAGAGGACATACAAACTTAACGTTTGTAAGTTTGTTTGGGTTTTAAGATGTATCAGTACAACGTGGCTATTTGCAGCCTGGCATGTTTATTTCTTTAATGTTGTATTTTATATGTGCCTGTAATTAGTACTCCTTTGTTTGCTCCCACCTGTATGTTTTCTCTCACCTATAACTGTATAAACGGTTTCACATTCACTTGACTAGTCTCCGTTTCATCTGGCAGATGTTCCATGTATCAGCCTCTTTAAACGCTTGTGTTTTCAGCGGTATCACTTGTGCATTTACATATTGTTTGATCATTTACGTCACAGTATTAAAAAAACCCTTTCAACAACCATTTTGGTGCACAAGCTGTTTCACAGAAAGCAATGCGCTCGTTAAATGGCACATACTTGGACACAGTTTTTTTTCAAGAAATTGACAATTGAGATATCTTTCCTGTTCAGGATAAATTGGTGTGTGTGTGTGTGTGTATGCATGTATGTATATATATATATATACGTCCATATACATCCAAGTATGTGCCGTTGGCGAACAATAAAGTACTACGGCAGCACAGTGGCACGGCGGGTAGCACCACTGCCTCACAGCAAGAAGATCTCAGGTTCAATCGCAGGGTAGAGTAGTCTGGGTACTTTTTGTGTGGAGTCTGCATGTCACCCCAGTGTCTGCAGTGTCTCACTCAGGTTTCCTCACACAGTCCAAAGACATGAGTGTTAGGTTAATTGGTGTCTCTAAAGTGGTTCTTAGTTTGTGACTGTCTGTTTGCCCTACGACGGCGCCGCATCTACAGTTTTTCCTGCCCTTGCGCCCAGTGTTGAAATTTCTATATATATATATATATATATATATATATATATATATATAT